>CAVNYN010273383.1:0-15405 GCA_963692815.1 Nyctanthes arbor-tristis
CATGGGGAGGCTTCATATTGCAGGAACACGTCAAAGCTGAAACACCTAGTTTGGAATTGACGTCAAAGCCCTACTTTTGCATCTCAAAGAATCAAAAGTAGTTTTAGGTATTTGGTAAACTTTATTTACCAAAAAAAAAAAAAAAAAAAAAAGAACTGCTATAGAAGAATTTGGTTCTTCCGTAGAAATTGAAAAGCAATAAAATAGTAAGTTTCATATTTATGATTTAGTGGCTGTTTGATTCTCATTATTAACATTGATTTATAATGAGATGAAATGAGTGGTAGTTTGAAATTGACGTCAAAGCCCTACTTTTGCATCTCAAAGAATCAAAAGTAGTTTTAGGTATTTCGTAAGCTTTATTTACAAAAAAATAAAAAAAAAAAAGAACTGCTATAGAAGAATTTGGTTCTTCCGTAGAAATTGAAAAGCAATAAAATAGTAAGTTTCATATTTATGATTTAGTGGCTGTTTGATTCTCATTATTAACACTGATTTATAATGAGATGAAATGAGTGGTGTAGATTTAATAGAAGTTTGAAATTTGTGGTTATAAATAAGCAGTTGTCAAATCAGTGGTAGGTGCAATTATAAAGAGAATTGATAAAGAGAATCGAACAAGCTTTTAGTTTTTTTCAACTATTCATTTGCAAAATTCAAACTTCAACCTTTTTAAATATTAAAAATTTCACTTACAGCTGGGCAAAAAATAACCATAACCAACCAAACCAAAATATAGCCTAGCAATTTGGTTTGGTTTTTCCAAATTTTCCAACGATTATGGTAAACAAAACCAATAACCAAACTAAGAGATATAATTTCGAAATTATTTAACTTAATTCTCAATTCAACTCCTAATGTCAAAGAAATAAAGTTTTCGAACAATCTCTTTTACTCTCCTATTCCTTATATTTCTTTCTATCTTAATCATAACCATGTAACACCTCTAAAGTAGAGTCGTGGCCCCAGGTTTTAGTTTGGTTTTAATATGACAAAATAACCCAATGGGTATTTTAGGGGAAAAATCTATTTTAGTTTGGTTTGCTTTTTTCGAGACCATAACCAAACCACCCTCATACCTAATTTCACTTTTTTTTGTTTTCTTATAAATTACTTGTGTACAAAGGATAACTATATTTATTTGTTATCGCATTTAAAAAGTTTGAGAAACCGAATTGTTGCAAGTTGATGCACATAATATAAATGAAACTTATATACATTTTAGTTACTTAGATTATACTTTTGTTTCCAACTTTGTAATTTCTAAAATTTAATATAGGTACATTAAGGATGATAAACAATTATCTAACAAAATTATATGTTAGTATTAATATCTAAAAGAATTAATTATACATTTCTTCACATGAAAAAATTAAAAAAAATATATAATATATATATAGATTATAATAACAAACTTTGATATTGTAGAGTCAAAATCCTTTTATGTAATTACATTACATACTAATACAATAATAAAACATTTATAACTATTAAATACTTAAACGTTGATTTTAAAATACGCAACATTTTTGGAAAAAAAAAGTTCACTGAACACTTCGATTTTTTCTTGCAACTGCTTCTTTTTTCAATATAGCAAAGGCTGATACTTTCTCCAACACAGCAATACCAAACTAAACTTAAAGATATGGATAGAAATATGCTAATATTCGAACCTAAATGTGCAATCAAAAGGCTTCGTATAGCAAGAACATATCAAAGCTGAACTAATATACCGCTGGAGTGATGAATCCAAATGTAAGAGGTGAAAGACCGAGAGAGGAAGGGAGGAGGAGGAGGATTCTTGGATAACACGAAGAGAAGGGCCAGACAAGACATACATTTAGGCTTTTCCTTGCGAGTAAGGGAACAATCTATAATTAGGAGTTTAAAGCTCTTATGAGAGATCCAAGCACAAAAGGGACTAAATATTTAAACTAATCATATTTAACCTATGAAAACTAGAGAGTATTTTTTCACATAGGTGAGTAACAAATAAATGAGAAAATTACCGAATGGCATAATAGGTCTTGGAAAGTCAAACAATATTGAGACTATCTTGAACATAAAAATGGACTCAAAAAGAAAAACAGAGAGAGAGAACATGATGAGGATAAAGATTAAAACACAGATGGAACAAATAGAACTCCATCCAATTATGTAGAATTGTAGATGTCTATAGAGAACAAATAGAATTCCCATCCAACTTAATAGCTTATTACTTAATTCTTGTATGGAAAATAGTGAAACTGACATTGGAAAGTGTTCAACTGCCTAGAAAATAAAATTACCTCCATGAAGAATGTATTGATTTTCAGGGAAATGTGGACACATTACAGAAAGGTAGAAACTATTTCCATGAGATAATGTCAATCAAACACCACAAATTAGGATCTTTGGCAGAAAAATGATATTTTCTATGAAATATATTGGCAATCAAACACACATTGTTTTCTCACAGAAACCTTTTATATGAAATAACCATATGAGGTATAGGTAGACAACAAGTGAAAAATGGGGGAAAAGTACTAAGGCTGGCATGTCATTAATGTATAAAAGAATAATCCGCTAACATACTCTTCCTATTTCAATTTAAAAGTTGACAACTAATTATATCCACATATTTTGCAGGATCTGAAAGTAATACAAAAATCTACACCACTTATTCTTTTTATATTTTGAAATAGAACTTAGAACGCTATGAAGGCTAAAATAGGCGCTCAAGAGAGTATTATGGAGGGTTTTAGATAAAAACGGAACTTCGATTCATATATGACGCACATACATAATTGAGCTGTAGCAAGTGTGACAAAGCTTCAAAGTCATGCCTAAAGGGGTGCCTAACAGATGAGTGGATAGGTGGGAAACCACAATATAGACATCAGAAAATTCACATTACAAGAAAACAAATCCAATTAAACATTAAAACAGTAAGTAAAATACTATTTCTCATCAACAACCCAACATGAACATGAATTACTAATCTAAGCTAGAAATTTTAGTGGATCAAGAAATGGTGACTCCTTGATCCTAAGTAGTTGTCATCAGGCAACATCACAGCCTGATCAACAAACATGGAGAAGTTGCATGTGTCACTGTCTAGCAACCTGTTCTTGCCCAATTCTTACAATCCGATAGTGTTATGGATTGAACTCTAAGATTCTTGGACCTAGAGGATCACGCCAAGAAGCAGCAATCCAACTTCTAGACAACTCTGTCCAAATCTGCTTTCCAAATTCTAGTATATTATAGCTATAACCCAGACTCCAGAAATCAGCAGGAGAGGCTTTGTTATGTACCTTGACAATGCTAACCCACACCACTGGAATCTAAAAGAATATGAAATACCCTTGCCTTTTGCTCCAGTAATAAGCAGTAAGTACTTTTAGAATTTTACTTTTTTAAGTTTTCCTCTCTGAAAACTGACTTAAAACCCCAATTAATTGCTAAAGTATCACCATATCAGCCTTGGAAAGCACCAAACAAATTGACCTAAACAGCTTATAATGTAGAAAATTTAAGCCACATGCATTACATGTCCAAACTTTTACAAGATGAAAATACACAGAAATTCATGCATGAAGAGAAAAAAGGGGCCCACACGTCCAGATAAGCTTTATCAGTGAACTGAAAACCCACTTAAAAATAAAATAATTAAAAAAATCAATCTTTTAACAAACTTAAACAACCCCCCCCCGGGGGTCGAGAAACACATTAAAACAGAAGAAAAGAAGGAATCATATCATATTAATCAGGACCCAAAAATGAGAATTTCATTGACCAGAAAATACCTGTGTGTTTAATAAAAGTAGCACAAATCCAAGACTGGCCTTCCTCCCCCACCAAGTAACCTAAAAGAAAAAGAGAGGAAAAAGGGAGTTAATTTTTCTTGGTCAATCCAAAAAACCCTAATAAAATTCAGTCTGGAAAACACGCCAAACTATGAAATAAAAGTGAATTCCTACGACAATCAAATTAAAATCAAAAACAGCATTGTACCACCCCCGCATCTTTAAAAACGCTTACTTCTTCATGTAAACCAGAATTCTGCCCAGATTACCAGAGACAACGACACATTGAACCAGAACCGGTATGCCAGAGTTCCCAGAAGGCAAAAAGGAGCGGTATATAGCGGGGTGCAGTCGGGTGAGGGTAGTGTTGAAAGGGAGGAAGAAGACGACATTGAGTTCCACGTAATTACGATGATGTCCTTAAGAGTGCGAACCGGGGGGACAAATTCGTAATTATATACAATGTTAGGGGCAAAGTTTTGGATGGAATTCCATTTTTGCCCCTAGAAAATTTTTATTATATGTGTAGGGTGTCCTCTAAAGAAAGAAACGTTTGGCTTAGCTTATTAACAAGTCAAACTTCATAATTGAATTTGGTAATTTGTGTAATACGTATGGTCTCATAATATATGTTGATGTAATTTTTATTTGGTTAGATTCATATGTTGATGTCTTTTTTATTTGGTTGGATTCAAATTGAAATATAATGACAATTAATGATAATATTGGGAAGTGTATTTATTTGAGACTTAAAACTTGTAGAGATTTATAAAATCTTGAGGAGTTGTGTTTCTTATCTAGATTGAACATTAATCTTTAGCCTAATTGGCATTTCACACTGAAAGATGAGTGGATAATTATAAATATATGGAGACTTCTGTCGATTTATTATCCAATGAGAAAGTGTCAATTAGATTGGAAACCGATCTCCAGATAAATAATATTGTTTAATTTTGAAATATCTATATATTAATTAAATAAGAAGATGGTGGATAATTATAAATATATGGAGACTTCCGTCGATTCATTATCTAATGAGAAATTGCCAATTAGATTGGAGACCGGTTTACAGATAAATAATATTATTTAATTTTGAAATATCTCTATATATTAATTAAATGAGAGGAGCAGAGGTATAATCTGACCCCAATTTTCCTGCCTATTTTGTTATAAGTGGGAATTCTTCGGCCATTTGCCTTATTCTGTTAGTAATTGGTGCAGTAAACGCTATTTATTCTCTTTTTTATTTATTTATCTTTTGTCATTATCTTATTGTTCTCTTTCTTCTCAGATTTCTCTCCCTCAAAAATCCCTAAGCAATCTAGTTTCCTTTCAAAAAAATTTTATTTATCTTATCTTCTAATTTATATCCTTTTAACGATTACCATTTTGTGGTGATTAATACCATATCCATTTTCTCTAAGGTCTATGATTGAAAGATAAACAAATTTTCATTCCAAAAAAAATGATAAAAAAATTTAAAGAGAATACATTGATTTAGCTATAATATAATAGCCAATTTTCTTCAAAGTAAAAAAATTAATTTAATATAAGCAAGTATTCACCTATAATTTCTCATTGTGAATTTCCTAAAAAATTATTATAAGTTCAACTTATATAATCTGAATTGGATATTATAAGTTCGACTTACTTACGTAATCTGAATTGGATCTTCGACCTATGCAATGCACAGGTGATAATCTAGTTCAATTTAGACGCAAGGAGGATCTATTCATTTTGGACTTTTAAACACTTTCGGAGATTTATAAAATCTTGAGATACTCAATTCAATTAAGATTTTTAAGAGTCTCAATAGGTTTCGAGGTATTCAATCAGACTAGAACTTTGTAAGATTTCTTAAATTTTGAAACTTTTCAAACTCTCTTTCTATGTAAAATATAAAGAAATAATATCTCTAAAGTCTCACCTACAAAATTTTCTCATGATATATACCACACCCCACTCCCTACCACATCTTATATGAGTGATTTCTGCATCGCCTAAGTCACCTTGCAACACAATTTTATTTTGCACCATTCCCGACAGGTTCCCGACAATTTTTCTCTTTTCTTTTGCCATTTCTATGCACTCATAATTCAGTTATTATTGTGGAGTTAGGGCTAAAAATGATAAAGATGAGATGTGAGAGGAGATTTTCATCTATGTCATGTCCTGCTGCTTCGCTTCCCCAACCTTGTTGTGTGATATCTTATTTTTTCTCACACATTTTTTCTTGCTAATGAATTAGATTTTTTTAGTTTTAGGAAATGATATAAAAATTCATTATTTATTTTTTGAAAACAATTTTATTGATATGAAATTGCCCATTTAAAAAGTTTCTCAACAAAATATTATATACTCTTAGTTTTTAAAAATAAATATTTATCTAAAGTCTCAAAACTCTTGTAAAAGTTTTTAAATAAAAGTTAACAAAAGTTCAGATAAGTTTTTTCTTTAAATCTCATCAAAACTATAAAAGTCCAAGTAATATTAAAATATCTACAAAATCATCCACTAAAAAAAGTCTTTAAAAATCTATAAAAATTTAGATTGAATAAAACACTCTTTAAAAGAAGAATAGATGTATCTAATTGAAACTTTTTAAAAATCTCAATAAGCTTAAAGGTCTTCAAACTAACTAGGTTTTCACTCATGTATTGCACTGCCAATTTTTAATGACAAAGTATTACGTAATGTCGCTTGATAATCGGTTTAATATGTGGGTAACTGTTAATTTATAAATTTATAAATACATTGGTTTACTGGGCCATCAGTTTAACCAGTGAATTATTGTTGATTTAAAAATTTAAATAAAAAAACTTTAAAGGAAAATAAACAATAGAAATACTATAAATGTTATGTAATGCATTTTAAAACATATAGTATAAATTGGCCGTTTATATAGCATGTTAGAAGTAAAAGGTCATGGGTTCAAACATTGTGCAGCTTAAATTTTCAAAAACAAAAATTTGTCAAATTTGTAACCCCTCTGGCTGAGATATGAGCCAAGTTATCAGGTTACCCAAAACTCGTTGGTTTTCTGGTTTTCAACCAAGCCGCAATCAACCAAGCCATCACGGCTCAGTGTAATCATGTCATTTGGTTTGCTGGATTTAAATAAAAAGGAAAAAAGATTAAAAAAAAGAAATAATTAGTGGGCGGTTATATAGTAAGAAAAAGTTTGTGGATGGCTGCATAATAGGAAAAAGGAAAAATGGATAAATAGAAAAAAAAAGATAATAAAATTTTTAGTGGACGGTTATAGGAAAAAATAAATAAATAAAGAATTAAATTAGTGGGTATTTTTTTTTTTTTAAGGAAATACCTAGACTTAAAAATCTAAACTCAATATATAGATTTTATTGATAATCGAAAATCAAATTACATGGAGGGGACGTATGAACCCTTACCTTCAATCATCATGCACAAGTATATTTTCCTTTTGGCTCTATATGCAATTCTCGCATGCAAATGAGGTATGAACAATCCCACGAAACTTCTTTAGTAGTTGAGTAGCATCAAAACAATGGAAACCATCTTGCTCCTAACCTTTATTAACCACTACATTTGCCTCCCGCCACACATATCTAATTTCTATCTGAAAGTCCCTTAAGAGTTGTCTTATTCTAACCAAATTAAATTGAAGTAAATTAGTAGGTAGTTACGTAGTAGTAAAAAAAAAGATAAATAAAAAAATAATAGTAAAATTAATGGGTGGTTATTTGGGTTGGGGGGGACAAAATAAAAGGGGATTCTATAGTCTTTTTGGGCGTGAAAAATATTCTGAAATAACAGTTTCATTTTTTTTATATATAGATAGATTAGACTTTGTGAGATTTCTTCTTAAGCTTTGAGACTTTTTAAGTAAAATATAAAGAAAATAATGTCTCCAAAAGTTTGATCCACACTCGTGAGGTTTCTGAAAAACTCTTGAATTATTTATTTTTTTGTTTTTAAAGAATGTCTCATCCATTTTTCTGTCAACCCTCCTCCCCACCGCCCTATTAAACATTTTCACGACCAACCCATCTCGTTCCCCACCAAATTTTAGGACAAGAGGCGGGTGGATTATTGTCTTGCTTATTGTTGGTTTATTTTTTATTATTATACTTTTTATAAAATAAAGGAAGGATGTGTGACCTCTACATTGTCCTCGACAACGCGCGATATGGATTTATTTTGTCACATTGAAACGGGACCCGTTGGGTTTCAAACCATTCTTTTTGAGTTTTTTCCTTTCCTTTTGCCTTTTTTAGATTTCGGTATTCATTTGTTTTGTTTTTTCATCAATAAGATAAATAATTGCCTACTTCGGGGGAAAACAGAAAGAAAAGGATAATTGCTGGTTTTCCTTGAGTATTTTTCTTCTTATTCATTTTCCTGCACCACTTTTTTATTAATTTTTCATTATATGTTAATAATTCATATATTATGAAATTAAGAATGAAAGCAATCGAGCCGGGATGTGATAAGAGATTTCTACCATCGTCCCGCCTTACCATTTCCCGTCATTCTCCCGCATATCAGCATCTGTTGGAAAAGTTGACTATATTTTATTTTTTGTCATATACATAGTGATAATAATAAAACTATGAATTAGATCTTTTAGTTTTAGGAAAAGTTTTCTATTTATGATGTTGTAAAAATTTATAACGAATTTAATTTTTCATTATTTTGAAACCAATCTATCTATTCATATATAATACAAGAGTCGTTTCCCGTCCATTTCCAAGTCAACAATTTTGATCAATCTGTAACAATAACAATAATAATAATAATAATAATAATAATAATAATAATAATAATAATAATCTATTAATATATAGAATAATACAAGAGTCATCTTCACTTAAGCTTAATGTTTCTCATTCACTTAATAAGTAAAGTCGTTAGCGTGTGAAATAAGTAGATTATCTTCAACATTTTTTTAAATCTTCTTTTAGATGGATGACCCAACCACTTCCACTTTCTTTTATACTAGTATTTGCACTCGTGCGTTGTACGGCAAAATATCGCTAACAAAGTACAAAGTAAGAAATATGTACAATGTAGAAAAAATAGCAATGCACAAAGTATCATTTTAAATAAAAAATAAGTATTTTCTTTTTAGGCTTCCCATTGTTATTGTATATAAAGTATATTAGGACCGACGCATTACGTAATTTTAGATAATACGTACCTAATAGAATTGTCCATGAACAAATACTATTTTTAATGAATATCCTATCATGAAAAGAGATTGATCTTGACTATTTTGATGGTTATAGCGTACGATACATCTAATATAAACTATTTTCTGTGGAAATTAGAAGGCAATGTCATGTGTGATGGAGTCAACGACATCGTAGCGACAACGACTTCGCCCTTATTATTGCTTCCCGACGAAACTTTGACTTGTAGAATATGATCACAAGCTTTGTAATGATTAAACTTGTATCATTGTAAAATCCTAGCCGCACACAATCCTAGCCCCACACATGTGCTACGCACGGGTAAAGATTGTTGAAAAAAGGTAAAATATATGAAAATAGTAGAACATTGCCAAATACGAAATAGGTAACATTAGAAATATTAATAACAATAAAATCATTTTTTGAATTCAGACTAATAGATAACTTCTAAAAATCGCTTTTTTTTTTAATACAACATTTGTTGTTGAATTGATTGGCTCAATTCCTCGTCATACATCAACATCTTCAAACTATATAGTCAACTAATGAAATTCTTTAAATTGATACGATTTATCTTTAAATAACTTAATAAGAAATACAACTATTTGTGCACATGTAGTTTAACATAAAATGTTAGTCTTTACCTGTACTCATAATCTTTTTGAATTAGTCTATTTTGAATACATATGTTAACAAAAACTATAACCAAAAAGGGGTCAAAATAGTTTATTACCCTTAAAATAACTTTGGATCCTTTTGAATTGTGTAGGGTTAATATGGTAACTTAAATCCTTTTTTGTCATAGTTTTTATCTACCTATATTTCAAAATAGGATGACTCAAATTTTTTTTTAGATATATTAATTAAATAGATCTCTTGAAATCAAAAAATGATCTTTTTTTATATTTTCAAAATAGAAATGTGACCCTTTATAGGGGAAAAACAGAAAAAAGGAACGGGACATTTCTAGTACAAACCAGACATAAAGTTCTAGTAGTGGTTCCTAATAAAATTTTGGATGCAACCAAACTTATCTGAGTTTACTCATATGTTTCAATGGAGTTCGCAGTGAAAAAAGCATATGGTTTCCCAACTTGTATCAATAATCTAATGTGTCTTCTTTAAGGTCATGGAAATAGTAATTGATAATTTACTACTGAAAAATTAACGTTGTATGTCATGAAAATTGTTCTACGCCTATTTGGAAAGCAAATTCTTGTATCACATGACTGGAACTGAAAAATCTCATAAATGTTTGGTTTTGCAAAAATATATAATTGATACTGCAATTTTTGAACATGAATTTATGTGGAACAATTTATTTTTATATTGCCAAAAAACTATTTCTGAGAGTAAAAGAGTAAAATATCCGGGCAAAAAAATGAAAGAAAAAAAAAGAAAAGAACTATTTCTTAGTTTTGTGTGTTTTCCAGAGGATGGTGTGGAGAATAGCAGCAACAGTAATACTTATAAACGGATAGTCTTGGCAGCATATGCTTTCCCAACTTATTTTCAACAAGCTCTTCATTTCTTTTTCAGTTTCAACCTCCAATCTATATATTCCTAAATCAATAGTAGTCTAAAGGTGTTTTCCCGCCTAAATGTCCTGCTGTCGTCACACACGCATCACTTATCACACCGCTCTTTATTTATTTATTTGTTTTGCATTTTTCCTTGCCGATCTCATTTTAATTTTGGTTACTTTTCCTCGATATACACATGCACATCCTCTTCTACAAAATTAACTGCAAAATCATATTTCTTATAACTTTCCTTATCTCTTCGAATCACCTAAAGATCAGCATTTCATATTTGCAATCTTGACCGCCGCTTATGCCTGTTACTTCCATTTTTAAGAGTCCTATTACCATTGCTTTGTAAAAAAACTTTCCACCCTGTGTAGCGTGTACAGATGTAGGTCGCATATACTTTACACGTGGCATGTATCCATACACGCCACATGGGATGGAAAGTTTTGTTACATAACCCCAGGAGGTTTTGGAAAGGGAGTCATCTTTTTATCTTTAAATTTTTTTAGATATATCTATGCACATGTGCAAATACTAGTATATACAATTCAATATTAATATCACATACAACATAAATCATTATAATTTCCATATATTACCTAATAGATGGAGGATTGCCATTGAGCACATCGTGATTAATAATCACTAATGCATTTTGTAAAATTTCATTGAACATGGTGTGTTATTAATCTCTTTTCAGTTTAGGAACTTGTTCTCAAGGCTCTTTTGATCCATACAGCAAACTCGGTAAGGAATAAGGCTGACAGTATAGAAACAATGATGTACGATCGATAAGAATAGCGTCCTCACGTCCGCTTGAAAGTGTCCAATGAGCAATGTTAGGAATAGCGTCCAATCAGGACCAACTCAAAACCAAATCACGTCCGGCCGTGAAAGTCTCATATTCATCTCATTTTAGCTCCACGTGTCACGTCCCCACTAATTTTCTAATATTCTTGAATATTTTAAATAGAATAACAAATACTATTGATGTCAAATTTAGCTTTCGACTCAACAAACATGATTTGTATTCGCGGGTGATTTGTATTCGAATTTGTATATGCAGTAAATGAATAAACGGTAAGGAATGTTTGTAATAAATGAAAGATTATAAATGTGTGAAAAACAAGAAGAGTGAGGTTTTGGTGCCCAACTCCTTCCCATTTCTGTTTGCCTCTATTTATAGTGTACATTTGCCTTTTGCTTGGGAGTGATGATTACAAGCATTTAATATGACCCCACATGAATAGCACAAGGGTCTAATTGACTGAGATTAGACCTTCACTTTTTGACTATCGGTTACCTGAACAGTGTGGGACAAGTAACCTCCACATTGCGTTCAATGCTGAGGTCCCATCAGCCGTAGAGGATAAGGTTCTTCATGTGGGCTTCTAAGCTCAGCAGGGTTGTCATACTCATTGCACTCGCTGGGTCGCGGTTTTTAGCCTAGACACCTGTGAGCTCGCTGGCGAGGTACCGGTTTGTCTTGAGCCACGGGAGTGAGTGAATAGGACTGTCCTTAAGGTCGCTAAATTAAGTCACCAGATCCTATGGCCGAGGGTCGCTGAGTTCGGTGAGGCACTCTGGGCCTACTCTCAAGACCTATTGACCGTTGACCTGTGACTTGCGTTGACTCTCCACGACCTAGTGGATACAAATACTATAGTGGAAGTTTCAATACAAATAGCATGGACGAGACGTACAAAACGAACAAAATAATTTTTTGTCTTGATAAAGCTAATTAGTTAAACTAACACGTTGTTATATTTTAAAGAATCATTAAAACTAAGTTTTCAATAAAATATGAAGAACACAACAAATTATGTTAATAGTTATATTTTATTGATTACCAAAACCAAATCATTAGAAAGTTTTTATTTTGAAATGTAGGCTTCAAATTATTACAAGGACTACCTATATAAAGCGTAAAAATATATAAATTATAGAGAGGTGGGCAGACTAATTATAATAAAAGGTATTAAATTCATAATTGCATTCGTAGTCGCTTCAAAAACAGGTTTCCACTATATGCAAAACTCTACTCCCGCTCGTGAGCTTGCTCCAACTCATGGCTTGCCTTACTTTTCAAATATCGTATCTTTAATCATCTGCAAAAATTATAGAAGAGGAGAGTGAGTACGAAGTACTTAGTGAGTAACAAAACCCTTTGATCCACCTTTTATTTGAAAGATTTATTTTCAAGAAAACAATTTAATGCACAAAGCATTTCAATGCACAAATTGGTCATATCACTAGTTAAACTACTACCATTGGTGCGCGCAAGATTTATATCAATTCAATCATGGCTGTGTATAATTAAGTAGATCCACATTCAAATCCCAGTTGACCCCTACCGAAATTCCAAAACATATCACAGCAAATACCACACTAATCGTCGCCTATCTTAGTATCATTAGATGACTCCTAGTATGGCAACAAAGCAAAACCAAACAAACACAAAACAGGTAGAGCAAATAGTGATTCAAATGCAATAAATCAATCGTTTTTTTCAATACATCAAAATCCATATTTATCTCATAGAAATTTCAATCAAAACCATGCTTTTCTTATCAAACTTCAAGAATACAACAAAGGAATCAAAGTATTAATTACTCACCTCTTTAACTTGATTTTTCTAAAGATTCTTTGAGTTGTTGACAAATACCTTCAAAACCTTCATTTTCCTTGATCAAAGTGGTGTTTCAAATTGTATTCTTTATATATATGAAGATGGATAATTTCTAAGTGCAAAACTAAATGTTTAATAGGTTTTAAGGGCTGTTCTCATCCCCACCATAATTTTGGACGAATTTCTCCTTTATATATGATAGGAAGAATCAAGAAACAAGACAATTGGCCATATGATATGGAAAAAGAGAGGAAGGGAGAGAGAGAGAGAGAGAGAGAGAGAGGGTCAGCTAAGGGGTGGGAAGGTTGAGAAATCCTCACCTCCCTCCGCCCCTATTTATCGTTGTGGAAAAATATCTGGCTTTAGTTGTTCTTAATAAACCTTTGAGTTCCGCCATCCAAAACGCGACACGTGGCGTGATATGGCGCCCTACACTTAGAAGGCAGGGTGGCAAATTGCTCGAGCAATCTTTATACTTTGTGCTGTCTTATGATTTTGTGTTTGTAATTTGATCTATGTTACTCGAATACTTCAACTTAGTGTGGTTTATGAATTAAGTTGCTACACTTTGAGTTATACAATTCAATAGCCACATTCTTGTCTTTAGACCTTACTCGAATAACAATTATTGATGCCAACTCAAGTGACTATTCAATCATCGTCAAATAACAATCTTTACATTTTTTGGCATCTCACGACGCTCTTCCGATCTCATCGTTATAATAACAGTTACATTGTCAATAACTGTATTCAAATTCTTGGCATTCATTCGAATGACAAACTTTGTAACCTTTCAATTAATACAATTCAATACAATCACATTGCCATATTCTAATCCTTCGTTTGACCATCTTGTATTCTTACAATTGAAGCAATTCAATATAATCACGTGTTATATTCTAATTTTGGACGTTCAATTCAGTACTAATATTGTACTCTTATGATTGAGGTAATTCAAGAAATGTGTCTCTTTATTATCAAGATAACTATCATATTGCTTAATTCCTTGTTAAATTTTTGCAGGATATTACACCACAATGCTCTGACTCATAATCCAATCAGTAACTCTTGCAATAGTCTTCAGTGTGTTATTTTTCACATAATTACCCCATCTTTTGAATGACTCATCCAGAAGAAAATCCTTCTTCGTGCACATGCAACCTTTCTTCCTCATTGCCATTTTTGGCTTATGTACATCTGCAAATTTCATACTGTTTAGACTAAATCGAATTTTTTAATTTTTCCAAGACAAGTCAATAAACTAATTGATCGATCGTATATATATAAATTGAAACTACCCTTACCGAATCCACTTTTTTTTTTTTTTTTGCAAGAACAATTGGACCACAATGACTATTATTATTACAATCTTGCTTCCTAAAGAAGTTCAAAATAAAATCACTTAAAATGGGAGTTATCACCAACCATTTGAAAATGTCATTAGGAATTGGTAGGGTGTTGTACCTTCACTTTATGACGGCAACAGTGGGAAGCTGATCAAGTTCCCATTTTTGTAAACCATTGCTATCTCCCATCTTGAGATATACAAACAGAAAGAAAATTACCATGAAATGTGAAGAATAAAAAATTATTATTTCTGTAAAGCTCAGTAGCTCAAATCTTCTTTGCCATGTGAAATTTGACCATATGAACAAATTGAAGCCATTGTGCAAATTATTTTTATGTGTAGAATCTAGTATCTTTTGAGTGCAATGTAGAAGAATGCGGTTGCTTAAGAGACTATCTCAGGAGCTTTTCTTGAAATAGTACCCACATTTTCAACCACATTTATAATTTTGATAATAACAGATAATAATATAAGAGTTTTAGAGGAGAAGTTTCATACACTGGGGAAGTTTCACACTTACGTTTCTAGGCTGAAGAAAGAGTAGTGGTTTAGGCTGAAGAAAGAGTAGTGGGGAAAAACTAATTTCTTGGGTAGTTATTATGCATTAGAGCTTGTTTGATCCTCATTATTCTCTCTAATTATAATTTTACCTACCACTGATTTGATATTTTATTTGAGAACTGCTCAATTACAACCACATATTTCAAATCTTTTTATATTTTCAATACACATTTTACATCTCTCCTCATTATAATTTCTCCTAAATTTGACAAATAATGAGAATCAAACAAGCTCTAAGTATCTCTATAGAAATGATTTTGCATGTAATGACAAATATAGACAGTTTCCACCCACTCGTGCCAAATAAAAATAAATAAAGAAAGAAAAGAAATATAAGAGTTAATTATTTTCATGCCAATGTCCATGAAAAAAATTGTAT
>CAVNYN010273384.1:0-17256 GCA_963692815.1 Nyctanthes arbor-tristis
TCCGATCTAACTTAAGAAAGCTCTCTATGGCCTCAAACAGGCACCTCGTGCTTGGTTTGAGCGATTTGCTTCTGTTGTTACGTCTCTTGGGTTTACTTTTAGCCATCATGATTCCTCTATGTTCTTTTGGTATACTTCTACTGGTCGTATTCTTCTTTTCCTATATGTTGATGACATGATCATCATTGGTGATGATGTCATTGGGATTGCTGATTTGAAGTGTGAGTCTTCCCGTTTCATTTTTGAAATGAAAGATTTGGGTCCTTTATCTTATTTCTTGGGCATTGAACTTGCTTCTTCTGCTAGAGGATATATGTTGTCTCAGTCTAAATATACCACAGATGTCATTGAGCCTGCTCGTCTTGCTGATACTAAAATAGCTAACACTCCTATTGAGATAAATATTTGTTATTCACCTTCTGATGGTTTTGTTCAAACTGATCCAACTTTGTACCGTAATATAGTGGGATCCCTTGTGTATCTTACTATTACTCACCCAGACATTGCTTATGTTGTCCATGTTGTTAGTCAGTTTGTGTCTGCTCCTACTACTATTCATTGGGCAACTGTGGTTTGTATTTTGCATTATCTTTGTGGTTCCTCTTTTCGGAGCCTCATCTTTCACTCTACATCTTCCTTGGAGCTTTGTGCTTATTCAAATGCAGACTGGGCTAGTAATCCCACTGATCGCAAGTCCACTAGTAGTTTTTGTGTCTTTTTAGGTGATTCTCTTATCTCCTGGAAGAGTAAGAAAGAGTCTTTAGTTTCACGATCCTCTACTAAAGCAGAGTATCAAGCTATGGCTTCTACAACAACTGAGATTGTTTGGCTACGATGGTTACTCTCAGATATGGGTGTTTCATTCTCCTCTCCTACGCCTATGTATTGTGACAATAAATGTGCTATTCAGATCTCCCATAATTCTGTGTTCCATGAGCGAACAAAGCATATTGAGATTGATTGTCATCTTGTTCGTCATTATCTTCAATAGAGCACTATTTCATTACCTTTTGTCTCTTCTTCTGTATAGCTTGCGGACTTCTTCACTAAGTCCTACTCAGTTCCTCGTTTCCATTTCCTGCATGACAAACTCTCACTTCTCTTTGCTATAGCATCGTGAGTTTGAGAGGGGGATGTTAGAGAGTTAGTTTAGTTTAGCCTTTATTCAATTTAGTGCTTCACTTATTTATTTTGCGTAATTTAGTCTTTGTATATTAAAGACGTGTGTCCCATGTAATTTTATTATCTTATGTCGTTCTTTTGCTAGGGTTTCTTTGTTCCTCTTCTTCTTTCTCTTTGTCTCTTTGAGTTGAATTGGTTTGCCCTTTGAGATATATATATTTTAGTTGAATTGTTCACAAAGAAAACTTGTCACTGATATTAAAACTTTCTCAAGTCAGTGACATAGGTCCAAACTTTACTTTTAGGAATAAAATTAGTGGTGGTTATGGATTTTTAGCAAGTAAAATGAGATCGTTCTTGATCAAAAATATGTTTTGTTCTGCAATATTGTAAATGAGTTATGAGTATCGTACTCCTACAGTCCTAAATCTGTGTTGATAAACGGAGGGTTTTAGTTGTTATAACAATTTATAAAATTCTAAATTTTATCTCTACTTTCTCTATGTTCTTCATTCTTTCTTCGTCATACTTGAAGTTTTATTAATAAGGTTTTAATAAGGCATATTCCTAGTATAATAAATATCTATGATGTATAAGACATCAACCCTTAGTATAACACTCCTGAAGGGTTGATACTGCATGAAACATAATATGTTTGAAAGTATTGAAGATATTTAGGAGATATGGATATTGGTTAAATACGATAACAATTACTCATTGAAATCAGGGGAGCTACTTACTCTTTTTCCCTCAATCAGTCCTTTGTCCTACTGAATTTTCTTGACAACGTTTTAATAAGACAGCAATTATAAGAGCTCCGAATTTGTTCTCAATTGATTGTACTCGATTTCTTCTTAGTTTGGCTAGCTAATCGTCTTCCACCAGATTTTTCCCAAATAAGGCTTTTGATAAAAGTTGTTGTATAGAATAATCATTTAAGAGAGAGTGTTGCAAATAATTAGTGTATATTGTGAACAACTATTATATCCCTACAACCCTATCTAATTAGGGTATACACACAATTCCACGTTCTCTCTCTCTCTTTTCCTTTTATTTCTAGTTTTTAACATCTTTTAACTCTTTAGCATCTTCACTATTATTTGTTATAAGAGGGATTTTATCTATATATATATATATATTTTTATGCATTGACATGACCTGTCAACTGAACCGCTTGCTGGTTGAACCACTGACCTGGAGCTTTTAACCAGGTTGATGGTTGTATTGAGGGTTTACTAACTACGGTAGGTTTATTATTTATCAAGTCATTAACCTCTTGCTGATTGGCTCACCTAGTTGCCTTCAATCATTCTAAAGGCCAGTTACAACTAAACACCTTTCATGAGTTATATACACGTTTATAATTTACGTGTCAAGTCAGTCTACATTGACAACTCAACATTCGTATTCCGAATATGGTAAGATTTAAGTAGGGAAAAAATATCCTCGACAAAAAAGATTGGTACAATATCTGAGTGAGTAAATTTCATTGCTTTGACGCATCTATATATCTTAACTAGCAGTATTCCCAAGTCATTTGGGGGAGCCACCAGCTGGGTGAATTAATCCACTTGCTAATTTTGCTGCTATAAATGGCAAAAATAGAAATTCTCAAGATTCTTTTTTTTTTTTTTGAATATGAATAATAATATCGTGTTACTGTTACTGTCAAATTGGCAGAGCCATGTGATTCTAATAAACAGTCACTAGTGATGTATATAGAGAAAAATAACATCTTAATTAATGCATTGTGTATTAAAATTTATGTAGCATAAGACCAAAATTATTATATTTATTCATAATGAAAGCAAAAAACTAAAATACAAAAAAAAAATACCCTTTTTAATTTTGTGTTACAGTTCAAATCATATCTCAAGTGAAGGAATCTAGTAATAATACGATGACGACATTTATTTTATCTAAATAAATTCTATCTTCGTCCCGAATCACATCTTATTATATATGCATTCATTCAAAAGATCTGTCCAATATATATTCCGTCAACTTGCTCCATCCCACCCCTTTCCCCAACCTTTCTTCTCTATATAAGGAGATTTTATTACAAAATCTCTTAACAAAACATCCTCAGATTAATTGTATATCTCAATTTCCTCCCTTGTTCTTCTTTTTCCTCTTTTCTTCTATATAGTTTTTCAAGCTTTTTAACCTCTCCTTGGTCGATATAATCTGAGGTTTTGGACTTAGTAAACAATGGAATCAAACTCGTTCACATCCTCGCATGGTTCATCCTCCTCGTGGACTCATAGAGAAAACAAGCGGTTCGAGGATGCCTTGGCAAAGTATCCTGAGGACACTCCTGACCGGTGGCTCAAGATAGCCAGGGAAGTAGGAGGAAAATCAGTGGAGGAAGTAATGAGGCAATATGAGATCCTAGAAAAGGATATCATGAAAATAGAAACTGATCAAATACCTTTGCCAAATTATAGGGTTGTCTCCAGCAATGGAAGAGCATATGGTAATGAACATAGGTAAAATAATGCATGCACTATCGTTTATCCCTAATGTGAATTTTCACTTCAGCATGTTCAGTACGTTAAACTGAACAACGTTTTACATCATCACCAAAGGGGCAAAGGGGAAAAAATCAAACGAGCCCGCTATTAAGACTTGAGGGTTCATCTTAAAAAGTCAATTTTGTTAAGAAGAAAAGCCTCTTTAACACCCACGAGCAAGAAAGAAATATGTTGATGAGAATCTTATATTACGAGAAAAGTAAAAAGAAAGTACTGTAGAATCTAATCTATTATTATCATGTTCTATATATATGCATGATTTACACTTTTGAGCTGACTTAATTCTGCATGTCTAAAGGAATACATCCAATTCCATACTGAATATGCTCCATAAGGTTTCTTTAAATCTAATGCAGATTTTCTCGTTATTATTTATCAAAAAAGTTCAAACTTTTAAAGCACTATGCGCGTTTATTCTTTTACATATTGTCTTTCGTTATATCCCGTCATTTGATTCTTGTAATAAATATGTGTTTGCCTGACAATATTTTCCAAGGAAAATGACCTTTCTCCACCCTAGTTCTTACTTTTTGTCGTGGTCGATAGATTTTTTTTTTCTTTTGTTTTTTTTGTTAAATAGAAAATGTTTTCAACTTTTAGTCAAACAAGTTATAGAATTTATTTCAATATGGAATTTAAGTCAGTAGTAATTCCATTACCAAGTATTTTCTCTTCAATTAGATTTTACTCTTATAATCAAACACACTCTTACATTAGATTGTACAACATACGACATGAAATTTTTATGTGTAAATACAAGCATGCATCTTTAATTCTTTTTATTTTTTTTTTTAAACTTCATTGTTTATGTAATTAACAGGCTTATGAGGAATCTTAAGATGAAGTGAGCACTGACCAAATCCAGCCAAAATTCCATATGAATCTGTAAAGATGAAGACCCACTAATGTAATATAATTAATGTGGTGTACCGTAAGTGGAAGTGGTAAAGAAAAAAATAAGGAAAACCCATTTACCTTATGGTTAGGTTAATAGGTTCTGTTTCAAAATATATGGATATAATCTCTTTGGTGTTAAGCTAATATAATCGTTTGGTGTTTACTATACTAGAGGTGTTAAACTGCAGTCTGGATCAACTCACATGTGAATTGTGCGTTTGACGGGATAATCTTATCAAATATATGGTAGGAAATTATTTTTACTTAAACTGGCCAATAGTGTCAAATTGTTATCCGCCATAAGCTAGTTAGCCAACTTTTGCACGTTTTCGCGCAACAATCAAAGATACATGCAAGTTCTAGATATTAAAAATATTATCTCATGCAAATAAAGCTATCAAAGGGACCTGATTAGAGCTATATATGATCAACACTAACTACATTATACTTAAAAATTTTCAAGTACCAAACATATGATGTCGTGTTGTAAGGTGAGGTGTTGATAACACGCCACATCATTATTAGATTAGTACATTTACAGCACCAAATGTGGTTCTTAAAATTTCCTACCGTTATATACTTAGTCTACGACTCTTTGTATAATTACTTGTTTGTGCTTTGTTTACTTTTAGTAAGAAACTGAATATTCACGATTACATAAACGAACTTAAAAAAAAATGAAGTAACTTTATATTTACAAAAATATAAAAAAAAAAACAAAAGGTTAAAAATTACAAAAATAGCAAGATTTCACTGGCAGATAGACTTATTACCCTTGAGGATATGGTTTATCAGTCTAGTCCAAATATTTTGAAAATTACAGTCAAGACCATCAATTCATTAAAATTTTAAAGTTCAAGTCCCTCAATTTCTAAACCATTATCCGAACAAATAACTCAGGCGGACTCATTTGCCCATCAAAACAACAAGATGAAGAATTCCAAATGCAAATACGTGTTTACTACTCAAGCCCCAATATATCCAAATACTAATCACTAATATATGATCTCACTCTATAATTAAACTTTAAATTCATAAATAGCAACTATATCTTGAAAATGTTAAAATATTAGACTTCTGGTACTTAAGATTTTTAACCAGTATCCTATAATAATTGATTAAGATAAAGCATAAAATGTTGTCTTAACCTCTGCACCACGTTTAACTACAGAAATTTTTGAGGACATTGCTACATGCATTGATAAGTTTACAGATGACTTTATAGAGAGTGATAAAGTTATAATTTTATTTTTCTTTTTTGTGAAAACTAGGTTACTTAGAACTTAATTAGAGTATATCCTATCTAATTTTCATAAACTATTTTTCTGATATTAACAAAATGTAATCTATGTAGAATTATTAATTAAACCTTAACACCAGAGTTGTGTCGGCCCAAAAAAAAATTTGAAATTTTATATAGAAAATTTTTAAAAAAATTTACTTTAGTCCAAGTCAATTGTTATTTTTCATACCACAGCTTGTGTCACGAAAATCCTAGATCCATCAATGGAAAAACCGCAGACACCCTTGTTAGGGGACAACAAATCCACTATCACGTAAAGGTTTAGTATAGTGAAAAAGAGACTTAAGTGATTTCACAAAATACGCTTAAGCATACAAAAAGAAACTATAAAAGTACTCCCTTCTTTTTGGCCTTTTGTCATGCTATGAAGACAACTCCCATTGCTCATTCTCTTGATTTCAATCATGCTTCTCCCGAAACATATATCAAGCTGCAGAGATCCCTCAAACTCCTTAACGCAAGCTTGAACTCCTAAATCCTTCAATTATGTTGATGACCCGATCAGTACATGTGTTGATCGCCTACCAACTGTTTCAAGAGATGCCAAACTCCAAACACAGCTTAAAGCGTGAAGAAATTTTGCAAGTTTGTAAATCCTGCTTTTGGTTGTGTGTTTTGTTCTTTTGTGTCGAACTTCAATGATCTCCACAAAGAGAATAATGCATATATATATATATATATATATTGGTCGTGAACTGATGGTGCTCATCAACTTAAGATTCATGAGTCTCGATCACCTCGTCGTTCTGCTTTCGGAAATGTATTATATGCCAAATTCTGCCCTGAATGCCAAAAACACTTAAATTTCAACCCAATCTTTGATCTAATTCTTCCTTGATTCATTATGTCATATGTTCTATATTAGCTTGTTACATTAATAATATCGATTGTTTAATAGACAAAAAATATATATTGTTACATGAAGAACATAGCTTGTTACAAAAAATAAAACTTTTTACACACGTTCGAATCTTTAATCCTAAAAATATTGTTTACTATATAGAAAACTTTGTTAAAAAAAAGTTGTAAATGAAAAAAAGAAAACGAAAAAAAAAAAAAAGGAAATACAAAAATGAAAAGAAGAAGAAAAAGAAGAAGAAGAAGATTCCACAACATTGTCGAAGAAAGATATAGAAAAAGAAAAAATTTAAAAAGAATGTGGGAGAAAGGAAGAAGGGCAAAAAAAGAAGATAAAAAACAAAAAAATGAATCACCAGAATCCGGTGGCCGGATTCCGCCTGGCAGTGGTAGTGTGGGGGAGTAAAAATAATATTAAAAAATTAACAAAATAATATAGAAAGATAATAACACAGTACATTTGAAAAAAACACATTAAATATTGAAATTAATTGATGTACAAAGTAATCGATGACAATACCCCTTAATTATATTATAATTGACTCATTAAGCAAATGAAAGCCCACTATGATTAGAGTTTTGGTTATTAAAATTATAAAATAAGCGTCTTATATTTAGGATTTACAAGAATGACGAATTTTACACGATAAAATCGTGAATATTCTAACAACTTCTTGCTAGCATATTAAATTGATAAAATCTTAAATACACTCCTATAAATTCCGCTTCGAATTGTTCGTTGTTGTGAAGTTTCAAATCTATTATTGCTATGTGAATTACTGTTAGAGGTTAGACAATTGAATAGCTTGCTGACAAGCATTGTATCAACAGTCAACCAATATTTGGTGGAATTCACAGCTTTCATCAAAAGTTATTTTCTTTACACAAATTCTTTATAAGTGCAAGGTCGATTCTAGGCATGAGAATTGAATATTTAGTTCTTTTCCACTGTGCTTGTATTATTCAACTCCTAACAATATCTACGGTTATTTTCTAGTTTTTATGTAATGCTAGAAATCTATCTATATATTAAAATAGCATAGTTCGTCAACTTTATTTTCCCGCCTAAATTTAGTAAACTATACGGTACCACTTATGTTTTCTTTTTTATTATTATTTTTCTATTTTCTTTTTCTTTTGCTTTTTTTCTTTCTTTTTTTCTTCTCTTTTTCTTGACATCGGATTTTTTATTCTTTAGTTTATTTTACTTTTTAGTTATCAATTCTAAATGTAGAAAACACTTTTTCGATTTTGGTAAGATTCTTTTATTATATTTTTTCTTTTTCTAATGTCAATTCTCAGTTTCTATATCCTATTGGTTTTCTTAATATATTACTTCTTCTTTTAAAGATTAGTTTTATATTTAGAAATCAGAACCGCGCCTTAAATCTATATTCTCACCTTTGATGAATGTGAAAACTTTGTGAGATAAATTTCCAATAATTTTGCTATTTAAAAGTATCAAATCAAATAATTTTTTTAATCTCTAATTACATGAACTTAACCAGGTGCATACAATACGATACGATACGATGAATACCTTTTGAATGCATAAATTGTTGCAAGTCACTATCCTACTTTAATTTATGCCTTTTGAATTATTATCTAATTTATTCAATATATTATTAGTTAATTTAATATTTATTTAAAATTTACAGCGTAATCTTTTTAACCAAATGTATATTGAGCGGATATGGGTATCATGCTATTTTATATATTTTCTTTTCAAAAAGAAAAAAGAAAGTATTTTTTATACCCAAATTGACTTAATTTTTGTTTATACCCAAAAATGTAATTTTATAACCAATTGGAAAAAGTATTGTCCAATTCACGTAATTTTTGTTTGCAGATTCTTAATGTAATTTATTGTTTATCTATCATTGTTTGTATATACCTTTTGAATACACGTGTTGTTGCAAGTCACTACCCTACTTTAATTTATACCTTTTGAATTATTATCTAATTTATTCAATATATTATTAGTTAATTTAATTTAATATTTATTTAAAATTTACAGTGTAATTTTTTAATCGAATGGATATTGAGTGGATATGGGTATCGTGCTACTTTGTATATTTTCCGTTTCAAAAAAATAAAGAAGAAGTATTTTCTATAGCCAAATTGACGTAATTTTTCTTTATACCCAAAAAAGTAATTTTATACCCAATTGGAAAAAGCATATTTCAATTCACTTAATTTTTGTTTATATATTCTTAATTCTTAATTTAATTTAGTGTTTATCTACCATTGTTTGTATATATTTACCTAATTTAGATACTATTAATTTTTTATCCGAATGAGTATGTGTGGATACGAATATCATGATACATACCCAATATGTACAATATGAGAACGTTTATAAGTAGTCTATTTATCTATAAAAATATTCATCACATCTTTATTTGATTTCGACTGATATAATTACACAAACCCTAAACAAATAAAAATTTTATAAAAGTCAATAATCTAGCATTGAATTAAGCTCAGTACTATCTTGTACAACTTGCCTAATTTTTCAATTGTACAAATTTTAATTAGTTTGATTTATTCTTATTTCTATAGGTAGTCCTAATAAAAAAATAATTAATTTCATATATAACTATTAATAGGTCAAGTTTTAATGTGCTCTATATATATATATATATATATATAGTTTTGATGTTTTGTTTATCATTATAATAATTATTACTTATTACACTTCTAATTATTGTTATTCTAAAATCATGCTATCTTTTTAAAGATTATATATTGCTTAGTCGTTAGACTAAAATATAACGGAATGTAATGGATATTTGCAAAGAATACAATGGGCTATTACCTAGCTAAAATTGCATTTGGGGTGGGTGGGATGTTAAGTTTTTGTATGGAATGGTATTGAACGGATACGATTATCACGGTTAAATGCTTGATGCACAATATTAGATAGTTAACTAATAATATTTTATGAATAAATTAAATGATTTTAGAATAAATTTTGTAATCTATCTATACATATTAATTAATCCACTTAAATCTTAGTACCTTTTGTACTGCAATTTTCCCGCATTTTTTATTTAGTAAATTTTACGGTAATTGTTCTTTTTCTTTTTAACAAAAATTTTTATACAAGAACTTAAAAAAGTTGAACATGCGACCATTGAGTTTAACAACTAAACCTTAACCGTTTTGCCCCTTTTTCTTTGTTAATCTTTTTTACTAATAAATTAGCATACCAAATCTGAAATGTCAATTATAAAAAAAACTCTAATCTATCATAATTCTTTAATTCACCATTTCTACCATGTATATTGGTGAGTTTAATGTTATTTGAATTTTTTTAATGCATTTTACATTTTTTTTTTGAATTTGTTAGTTTTATTAGGATTTTTTTAAAATGAGGCGGGTAATATGTATTTTTTCCATTATTGTATATATATACAAAGGATTATATGTAAGACTGTATGTTGTCTTTTAAACGATTTTGAATTTTATGATTACTAAGTTCATTGATCTTATTGATTCAATTAATGTATACTTGTGTTTTTATATTTTCTACAGGGTTGTTAATGTTATAGATTTATGTTTAACTATCTAATAATATATTTTAATAAATTTTTCTACCAGTGCAACGCATGTGTGGTTTAACTAGTAAAACATTAAACGAGTATATAAATTAGTATGTTTAACTAAAAAAAATATTCATCAAATCTTTACTTGAGTTATGTGGATGTAATTATAGAAAACAATAAAATTTCATAAAAGTCAAGAATCTAGGACTGAATTAAGCTCATTATCTAACAAAAATTTCCAAATTTTCAATTGTACAAAATCTATATCTATATTCTATGTCTTCTACATATTAGAATAAAAAAGTTGGTCTAACTCTTTTTCCCGCCTAAAGTTATTATTTCTTAAGGAATCATTTTCTTTTAATATCTTTTTTGGATAATACCCTAATCCATAATCTATGAATAGGTATCGAGCACATAAGGGTACAAATAATTATTCTAAAATCATGTGACTTTTTGGAAGATTATGTATCGATTATTTGTTAGACTCAAATATCAACGTCTATCTATATATATTAAAATAACTTTGGTATACGCTTTTTCCCGCCTAAATATATTACTTAAGGAGTCATTTTGTTTTAATTAATATCTTTTTGGATAACAACTTAATCTTTTCCTAAAGTTATTGCTAGGATAATGCCTCCTGGATAACACCGCAATCTTCTAAATAACACCGTAATCTCTGAATAGGTATCCAACACACAAGGTTGCAAATAATCATTCTTAATTCATGCTAATTTTTTAAAGATGATATATCAATTATTTGTTACACTAAGGAAGGATTTGTGATGGGATTTGCTATTTATATTTTCCACTAAAAATCTCAAGAAATTCAAAAAAATAGCAAAATCCCATAAAGTTTTGGACAAATTGAATATCTCGTGACTTTTTTACACTTTTAAAATGTTTCAATTATATGAATACCTTAAGACTTTGAGGAAGTCTTAAAAAGTCTTAATCATATATCTCAAGATTTGTAGAGTCTTAAAAAGTCTTTAAATGTCTTAACTGAATACACCCCCCTAAAATATCAACAGGTAAAATAAAAAATTTGGTCAGATCGGAAGACTTTTTCCGGCCTAAAGTTATTACTTAATGAGTCCTTCTCTTTTAATATCTTCACTAGAAACACCTTAATCTTTTCTTAAAGTTATTGTTAGGATAATGCCTTTTGGATAACACCGTAATCTTTTAAATATAACACCGTAATATCCAAATGGGTATCGAGCACACAAGGGTACAAATAATTATTCTAAAATCGTGTTACTTTTTAAAGATTATATATCAATTATTTGTTAGACTAAAATATCAACGGGTATTATGGGCACCTACAGAGAATAAAACGAGATATTGACCAGTTAAAAAGATATGTGTAGGAGGTACAATTTTATACATATGAAATTTTTTATACAATTTTATACATATGAAATTTTTTATCCGAGTGAGTATCAAGCGGATAAAGGTACCATGGTATATGCCCGATGCACAATATTAGACAATTAAATAATGATATTGAATATATTAAATGATTCAGTAAAACATACATGTACATAAGTAAGTAACTATTAATAAATTATTATTTATACAACACTAATTGAACATGTTAAATGCTAAATCAAAACTATATATTTACTGATTTTGTTATACAAATTTGATGACGGATAATTATTTGACGTTTTATTGTTTATTATTATTATTATTTGAATTAGTCTTCACGTGCAACGCACGGTAAAAGGCTAGCTCATATAAACATATAAACATATAATACATGAGCAAAATTGTTGCTCTCTCCATTATAAATATATGTCCATATTTCTTTTTTCAATTGTCTGAAACATATGGTCCTTTTTTTTTCATATTGAGAAGTTTAATTTACATTACTCTACTAATATAACCTTATTTAATTTAATTACTTAGTTATATTAATTATCAATTTTGAATTAGTCTAATTATAAGACAAATTAAGAACACGTATCACAAAACGTATCTTTACCAATATAACCCTATTTATTCTTTACTTCATTTTAATTTGTGGTGGATGATATTGTATTGTATTAACCTTATTAGTTCATCGTTCTGACTTTTTGCTGTTCTCTTTCCATCTCGTTGTGGTCTCAACCATGCCACCAACACAAACCATAAGCGTTACATCCAAGACTTAGAATGGTCCTACTCATGATGCATAATTACAATCAATCAATTTTGATCCTCCTAATTTGAAAACAATATTAACGTCCCTTCAAATAATAACAATAACAATAATAATAATAATAATAATAATAATAATAATAATAATAATCATAATAATAGTCTCTGCTTTCTAACCCACCAGCATTAGATCTTTTTTAGTAGCGCGAACCTTATGAACGTGTTTTATGTTTGTTATTATTATTAATTAAAAGTTGTCTAGTTTCATATTAATATGAAGTTTCAGGTTAGATGTTCAAGTTTCGGGTATGAAGTCCCTAGATCATACCACACCACTTCTACCAAAAAGATGTTTTCAATTTGGAAAAAAATTGAAAACAAAAGATAATAAACCAATTTTCCTCCTTAAATTATGCTGAAAATATAGAAGTAAAAAATAAATTCAAAATTCAAAAAAGAAAACATGAGGACAACATGTCCCTAAATAATTACTACCTACATCCCACAAAGAGAGTCCACTAGTTATTTTTACATAGATTAAGAAACAATAGTTAATATAGTTGAAACATTAAATTTTACTTTATTTTTCTGCATATGCCTTTTTGTCTCATTAATTGTTTGAAAGACTTTTAATGTATAGGTAGTTGAATAATAATAATTAATTAGAGGCACATATGTAAATGAAACATTAAATACATATTCAATATGGTAAATGGACTGTATTTTTTAGACAGAAGAAAACGAAATTGTAGACTATCTTTTTAGGATGGAGGTAGTATTATTATTATTGAGGCTACAATTACAAGCAATTGGTTGCAACTTTAGTCAATTAAAATGGATTACCTACTTTGTCTGCATTTTCTTGGAACTTTCGAGTAGTGGGCAGGGGCATTCACCCACTTTACAACCCTCTACTTCTCATATTTGGCCACATTTTTTTTGTTTATTTTCTACACTTATATCTCTACTCCACAACTTTTTCTCATTTATATCCTTAAACACTCGTAAACAAGAAGAAAAAATATTGTAAATTTCCAATAATCTTGTGAAATTGCGAACTAAATCAATTTTGGATTTGCTCAAGCAAGGATGGCAATTAAGATAGGTGAGCTTGGGGACTGATCATCTGTCTCCCAACGAGAAGTGTTCTCATGCATTTATAATAATAATCAAGTAGATAGAAAAATACGTATTTAAATACATATTAAATAATAATTCTGTTTTCTTTTCAAACAAAAAAATTAATAATAATTCTGGCAGTGGATAATGACTTGAAAGTTTGGTTCAACACTTGTGTAATTGTGTTTGAATAATGAATCAGCGGATTTGACTTCTTTTTTTTGATTTTACGTTTTTATTTTTTTGATCATTCAACTATTTTTCTAACAATCCCGTCCAAAAAAAAACGGTATCTAACGATAATTGGCAATTTTGCATTAAATTCCCTCCACATATATAATATAAGTCTTAAAAGTAAAGTTTTAAAAACTTTCAAAAAAAGGGGTAAGGTTTTAAAAATTATTAAAACGTGGAAAAAAGTTGAGATTGAACAATGAGTCTAAACATATCCAAATACATCAATACGTAATAAAAAGCGCGATTAATATATAATAAAATGTAAATGTGACGAAGTGTGAAATATAAACTTCGAATATAAATGCTCCCTAAGCGTCACTTAATTAGATGAACTTTTTAGAACATTGTTTAAAAGTGTCCCAATCTATGCTGGTTGAATTCATTATTAAATCCACTCCCTTCTAATATGGTTCATTAATGTTGTAATGTAGATTTTAAACTTTTTCCAACCTATACCAACTTTAATGACATTGAAATATAAATAAAGAGTTTCAAAATTAAACGGGAATTTATGAAAAATTGTCAATGCTTTCAAAAATAGACAATTTGTACAATTAAAAGTCAAGGAAGAAAAATGCTCCAACGCCTAGTAGTACCTTTAGCATTGAGTTTCAAGTCTAAACGAGAATTTATGAAAAATTGACAATGCTATCAAAAATAGACAAGTTGTACAATTAAAAGTGAAGAAAGAAAAATGCTCCAATGCTTTGTAGTACCTTTAGCATTCTGTTAGGGACCGTTACCATTTTCTTATATCCAACCAACTTAATTAATTTTTATCCAACTCGTTTATGAAGTGTAACGATATAAGGTTTTGATTAGTTATTATTTGACAATGATAGGAAATTATTTTTTATTTTTATTTTTTTGGGTAATAGATAAATAAGATAGCAACGGAGAAATCTTTTCAATATTTGATTACCTGTTTTTTAATGAGCAATTAAAAATTTTGCAAAGTGAGAATAACAATAAATTTCTAGCTTTTGAAAAAGCTAAATTATTACTTTCAAAATTGTCAAAATTGAACGAATTATTACTTCCGCTCTCGTACGGTCATTAGTTTTAATACCATCCCATAAACACTGCTTTCAGACTTTCCAGTCGCAACCCAAATTTCAAAATTGATAAGTTTCCCTTTTTATTTTTTTTTTCTTTCCTTTTTTTTTCTGAAATTGGTCATAGAAAAGCATGAATAATAATAATAATAATAATAATAATATTATTATTATTATTATTAGTGGGTTCATGGAAAATCATGAATTTTTTTTAAATCCTATTATTATTGGGTTCATGGAAAATCATGATTTTTTTTTTTTTAATCCGGAAAATCATGATTTATTGGTCTTGGCTGTGACTGTGACTTCAAGCGAAATGGAGTTTAGTCACTGTAGCAAATTCTGATACAACCCCTCTACAGCAACATTTACAGTCAGACAGCCTTCAAAATATCCCCTTGACCATTTAACACTATTACAGTAATAATAACTAATGAATTCATATACGTAACACGTGTGCGTGAAGAAATCACACTTGTTTCTTCTGCCTACTGCTCCATTTTATGGAAAAAATTGCCGGACATTCTGTTCAATATAGAGAAAGAACACAGCTTTCTTTCTCTCTGGGTGTGAGAACAGCCAACTGGTAAGCATTTGCTCTGTTTTCGTTATATTTGCTTTCTTTTTTCTTTTTTGTTTTTTTCTTTTTGGTGAGTTTTTATACTTGTTATGTGTTTATACGACGTTGAATTTCCAGTTCATGAGCTGGGTTTTTTTCTGTTTTCTGGATCTGTTTTGGTTTCTTCTTTCTGGGTTGATGGATCTTGATTTAATCTGATTATCAATTACTTATTTATTTTTTGTTATTTTGTTTGATTTTACGAAATGGCAGCGAATTGGAATTTGACTGATTGGGACTGTTTCCAGAAGTCAAAGTTATGTTCTTTTGGGTTTATTGATCTGAAAATTTTATTTAAGTAAAAGAAGCGCGGCTAGTGAAGACTGAACAGTTCATTTTGGAAAGGAAGTAAATATAAAAATATATAAACTTAAAGTGGAAAAATCTGGGTTTCTTTTTATTTACCCCGTTATATTTTTGATGTATTATCATGTTTGGTAAGCCTTTAACAAAGTATATTTTTGCTCACATATTTTTGGACCTTGTTATGAAACTCCTTAAGTAGAGCATGCTCTAGCAATGAATGAATGGAGGGGTAGAGATTGGTGTAGTAGGTTCTAATTTTGGTGTTACCTATTCGTTGTTGTTGGTTTTGTGAATTATACACAAAGTAGCGATCTTTTTGGGGTACTATTTGCTTCTTGAATTGTAATTGTGTAGTTAAGAAAGAGCATAGAAGGAAATATTAGATCGTATCCGATAGCATTAGGACTCTTCTCCTTCTCTGATTTGGAATTAAATGCAAATTGTTTGCTGAAGCTTTGGGTGGTGTTTTCTGGTTTTAGTTGGTGTTCAAGGCTTGACCCTGTTACAACTTGGGCAATTGGGCTAATACGGAAGCAAGCTTTGGTAGTGTTTTTGAGTTTATATGAGATGATTATTCACTTAACGTATCAAGATAAGCCCCTGTAGTTGAGTTTTTACCAAGTTCTGAAAAATATTCAGAGCAATATTCGTGAATGCTCAAAAGAATTTTCAGCAAATTTGACTGTCTCGGTGCTTGGAAAGTAAATAATGGATAAGAGACCGATGCATAGCGACTCTCCGACAATAAAGCTGAACCTTTGCAAGGAGTTAATAACTTCCTCTGGGAAATTTGAAATTAGAATAATGTGTTCATGGCACCTTCTGCTTGTATCTCTTTCTATTTGTGATATCACATTTGGCATACAGTACTCGACAAGATGGAAGATAAAAAAATGGAAATTTTCAATTTAGGATCATGTGTTCACGGCACATTTTACATCTATTTATTTCTACCTGTGACATCACGTTTAGCATAGAGTACAAATGGATAAGATTTTAATTTCTACCTGTGACATCACATTACAAGATTGAAGAGTACAAATGGATAAGATTTTAATTTCTTTTTCTTCCTTGACAATGTGTAGTATTATGGAATCCACCATATTGAACACGTCCTTGAAGTTTGGTTTCCTTGTAACTCATGACCCCTGTGGTGTTCCAGCTCTATGCATCATGATTGCTGGTTGATAGTTGATTGTCTAGAGAATTTTTTTTGCATGTTAATTATTATGTGCATGTATATGATATTAATTAACCTAAATACAAGTTAATATTTTTGTTTTTTGATGGTATGTGGTTGCTGCCTGATTTTGTTTCCATTGGTTTCTCTTTCAATATTTTAAGTTACATTTTCTTCAGACAGTGAAATCTTATTGTAATCAATCAGTACAGTATTCTTTTTTCAAGAGGTAACTTCAGTATCCAGATTGTCTTAGCACTTGCAATTATCATGTTCCGCCGGAGGAGTAACTCCCATCGTGATCAGGAGACCGATGAGCTGCAGCATGAG
>CAVNYN010273385.1:0-12340 GCA_963692815.1 Nyctanthes arbor-tristis
TTTCATTTATTTTTTTATTTTTTTATCTTAATATATTACCTTACATAGAGAACATCACAAATAAACAATTTAAATAACTAAATCAAGATCTTAACTTTTTTATAGAAGTTCTCTTACATCAAATAAAACTTTCACATATTTTATCTTAATAGTCATAATGCACGTAATTATATAGATTATTACTTGAATTCGGTTTCCTACGTCCTTAAAAGAAAAATTATATTCGTTTTTTAACAGATCCAAAATTTGTTAGATTTTTAAATTTTATTTTATGTAATGTAATTCATTAACATTTATAAAAAATTCACAATATGACTTTGGTTTTTTTATCTTTTTATCTTATTCGTCTTATCTTAATATATTATCTTATATAGAGAATATCAAAAATGGATAATTTAAATAACTAAATCAAGATTTTAACCTTTCTATATAAGTTCCCTTACATGAAATGAAATTTTCACATATTTTATCTTACTAACCACTTGAATTCAGCTTTTACATCTAAAAAAATAGTAATAATCGAATTCAATTTTTTAAACAGTCTTAAATTTGTGTGATTTTTAAATTTTATTTTATATAATGTAATTCATTGATATTTATGCAAAATTCACAATATGAATTTGGTTTTTATTTGGGAATAAAATGGGAATCCCACATTGATAATTTAGTGAAAAGAATTAAGAATATATATTTGGGTATAAAATGGAAATCCCACATTGATAATTTAGTGAAAAAAATTAAGAATATATACCTATATTAACGTACTTGGAGAAGAATTATGCATAATAGGGCATTGACTTATCGGTCTTGGGTTTCTAAAAAGTTTAAAATTTTAATGGATAATTATTGAAAAATATTTATTATGAACCATATCCGTGTTTATCTCAAATCGTCGGATTATTTTCTGAATTGGTTCCAATATTTGTCAATTCATGATTTTTTCAATTGATTTAGTCATGACGGTTCAATTCTTTAAAAACTGATTAAATTATGTTAACATATTAAAATATTTAATCTGTAAAAGATGTATGTTATGAAAAATTAAATATTATTAATATATATTACAAAAGTTTAAAAAAAAAAAACAAACGGTTCAATAAATAAAATGTGTATTTTGTAGAAAAAGGTTGGTGTTCACTCAGAGACAATTTTATATAGATATTTCGAGAGTTATAAAATGAAAATATTTGAAAATTATGATACGTATTAAAGATGGTTAAATAACAAATTCTACTATAAATGTTGTAATATATATTATCGTTCATCATTTATTCTTACTAAATGTATCGGATGTAACATAATTTCATGTGCGTTACACACTGACAGCCTAATATAAGCTACGTACAAAAACTTTCTTTAACGTTTTTCTTAGGTTTTTTGTGTAGACAATTTTTTATCTTCATTAACAAAAGATATCGTATTACGGGTAGTAACTATATTATTTTTCTTTACACATACATAAACGGTCAAATATTATAATTTAAAATTTTTTTATACAATCGTGTTTAATTTTCTTGAATTGTTTATATTACTTGATATTATCATTCCGTGTAACGCACGGGTGAAATGCTAGTATTATTATATTTTATTGATGTCAATTAATAGAGTTCAATTTTAACCCCATTTTCATCTCATTCTCTCTCCTCTTCCACACGCCCCACCTGTTAGAGAAACTTAACCCTTCAAATTGGGTAGTGCAATTTAAATATACAAAGTGTATAATTTTTACTCACACTCTTATAAATTTACTCACACTCTTTAAAAGTTACGATTTCAAAGATAATGAAATAAAAGACATTTAAGTAAATATAAGAGAGTGTATAATTTATGTGTACAAATATCATTTCTCCTTCAAATTCTTATTCTCTTTTGACTCGTTTCCACTACAAAACAACTACTCATCATTTGATTTCTTTTGGCATTTTCATATTGCACCGGTTTGGAAGATGATTGCGCTAAAAGCAGAAAGGTAAGTCAATGAATATTTCTCTCTCTAATATGCTTTTTAAACTAATTCAATATGATGATATCTATGAATAATTGAATGTGTTGCTTTTGTATGTGGTGAATGGGTTGTATTTGCTGTAGAAATATTTTGTGCCTGAAACAATAAATAATATTTGATTTTTTTTCTTTTCTAAAATGTTTTTATATCCAATGGAGCATTTAATCAGTAATGAGAATAATGATGGAGAACTTTGTGAGGGAACTTTTTGTCTGTTAATATTAGTATATTATTATTTGATGATTTCTTCTTCTATGACTACCTTCTTTTCTAGGTTATGTAGGATCTCAGTTATTATAGTTTTGAATTTTGATGATCAATGGAGAAAAGATTCACTATTTGTTTTAGTTGAAATTTTTACATGGTATAACTTTTATTGAATAGAATATATTGTAAACTTTTATTTTTTTTCCTTTTATTATTATATTATTTTTTTCTCAAGTGAGGGAAGCTTGGCCTATTTCCTTCAAAGTCTCATCGCTTTTTACAATTTTCATTTTTTTTAATTCAATCAAATGGTTTACAACTAAAGATGTTGCTTAGGTTGCTTAATACTTATCTATAATTTTTGTTAGGTTGTAAAATGAAACAATGTTCCAAACTTTCAGTTAGCATTTTCTTATTGGAGATTTTTTTATTGATGAAAACAACCAAGTATATTTCAACAAGTTATCTTCAAAAATCTTTTAAAATCATTAAATCATGTATGAAACACACCAAAGTCATTGTAAAGTTAACAAACAAAATGCTAATTCATACTAAATTTTATTTTACAATTAACCGTTGAAATAATTGTAATGGAATAACATTTTGAACGACATGTCTTTGTTAATTGTATTTGCAATTATCTTTGAAAATCAAGTGTATGAAAACGTCAAAATAGACAAGAGAAAAATAATTAATTTATACGTGTAAGAAGAAAATTAGCAATTAACATAAGTAAGTGCACAAAAACATGTATCTAGAGGGAAGAATTTGGTGACTCACTCATTGGGGGGGTGAGGGATAGAGGTGAGAATGGAGTAAAAAATATTCACTACTATTAAATGAGATTAGCACGGAAATAATAAAATAATAATATTAAATTAAATGAAATTGACATTAAATGAGACTAGATTCTCACATTTGCATTGCACGAGAAGAATATATATCAAATTATTTAAAAATTAAATAATATGAAATTTTATAAGTTTTTTATGGTGAAATTTTATAATGTTACGCTATTTCTTAAGGAATAATTAAATGTTTTTAATATCAATCAAATAATAATGTAATTTATTTTCTTGTCATCTTAAGGTAATTATAGTTTACAACAAATTTTAACCCGATTGTTATCGTTAATGCAAATAAATATTATTTTATTTTTTACACTAATTTAGATAAATGACAATGTACGAAATAATTGCTAATTTGGCAGCGTTGTGTATTCTGAAAGGGAAAATATATCATCACTACACTTTTTTATAGTTATACCACTTTTTTATTACATTGAAGGTGCTTAATCTTTATAACTTGTGAAGTATATGTCCCAACAAATCTTATTGTATTTTTTCTGAACCGTTTAATTAATTTTTATGTCTTGTTTTTTAATAATTGTTATTATTCAAACAATTTCTTTTTTGACTTATTTAAAATATTTAAGTGGTTCTTACACTAAAATTTTTAGAAGAAAATCATTTTTAGATACAAGATGTGATAATCGATTGAAGATTAAGAATCAAAATATGGCAAAGAAAAACTTAATGCCTTAATCTAAAAATATGAAAAAATAAAGGATATTAAATACAATTAGAGTGTGGTGTGTTTAGTAAAACAAGTGGTGTCAATATAACTACCCATTCTGAAAATATTTCTTATTCACAACCAATAAAATTAGATAGGATAAAGATTATATAAATTAATAATACATAAAAGTAGTCATATATAAAATAGTCGTAATGATTAATATTAATTTATACTGGGAAAAATTGAGAAAAAATTACAGTTATAATTTTCAATTAACTTAAATTAACGATATACATGTTTAATTTCTATTAATTATAAACTACTGATTTAAAGATATATTAGACAAATGGATAATCAAATTTATCTATAATTTGAACAATTAAATGATGATAATTATCTATTAGTTATTAAATTTAATAATGAATTTTATTTCAAAATGGTGAATGGATAACGCAAAAGATAATAAAAAAATTTTTAAAAAATAAAAATTCCAGAGTACCACACAGACTGCTACAATATGAAACAAAATGTTTAAAAAGACCCTACTAACAGATGTACCGCAACTCCTTTTATTTAATTAATATATAGATGACATGGAAACGTTTAATGAGATGTAGTATAATTATTGGTTAGATGTACAACTTAGGATAGTACTTCCGCTATACCTAAGTTTTTCTTCTCTCTTCATTATAATTTACTAAGATAATGAGAATCAAACTAACCCTGAAGTTTAGATGAAGTGTTAATTTCACAAATAGTCCATGACCTTTATACTTTCTATCAGTTGAGTCCCTAAACTTTCTTTTCAATGACATAGGTCTCCAATATTTCATAAGTTCACTTGTAAAGTCTTCATGACATTTTTTCCCTTACTTTTTAAATAAAAAAAATATAAAAAGAAAACTTAGTTAGCTAAGCATTTTATTTCTCTCCCTAATATGATTGAAAATAACAAATATTTGCACTTTGTTTTTGATAACCCTAATTTTTTCTTATCATTTTTTACAACAAGAATAAATATCAAATTTGTGGGCCTCTTCTTTTCTTAATTGCAAATGACTATTGTAATTTATCATTTATACCGAGTTGGAATGTGAATGATAATTAGGTACGTATGTAAGGTGAAAGGAAATTATTTTCTTTTATCATTTTTTATTTTATTATTTTTTAAAAAATAATTGAAAAAATAATTTATGTTCATCATATCTATCTAATTACCCACTCACACTCTAACTTAGTGTAATTGACAAATTCCGATAGTTATTTCTAATAACAAACGAGAAGACCAACAATTTTTCTATTTGTTGCTTCCGCTATTGTAAAAAAATGACATGAAAAATAAAAGTTTCCTCAAAAAAGAAAAATAGTGCATATATTCAGTGACGGAGCCAAGACACCGATCGAGCGGGGGCACAATTTAACACATGCATTAATTGTTTTTATCATTTTCTTTATTGAGAAATGATACTTTTAAAACATGATCATTAATATATTAATAAATTTTATATTATTTTTACGATTTAAGTTTTTATTAATCTAATAATACTAGCTACTTGTGATTCAAACAAGTATTCCAGTGATTAGGTTTCCACGTTTCGAGCGAGACCTTTTGAACAACACCTACATTCCCTTATTTTCCCTCCTATCTCATGTATCCCCATCGTAAACCCAAAAAAAAAAAAAAAATACTAGCTTCTTTAATCTGTATTAACATTAATTAATCATAAGAATTGCCATTTAAAAATCTAAGTTTAATATTTTATTATACAAAAACTTAATATTAAAATTAAAAAAAGGGGTGGTAATTCCATGGCTGTGCGGCCATTGCCCCCATCGGTTCCCACCTCCCTCCGCCACTGCATATATTTGTCATTTCGGTCATATTATGGATATGAGTAGAATATGTAGTTAGCTTAGTTAGGTAGGTAGGGAAAAGTTTTTATTTGCCTTTTTATTTTTATTGTTTTGAGGACAAAATGTAATAAATGATCTTATTAGTGAATTTTTGAAAGGTTGTAGACCTATGACATTGAAAAAAAAGTTAAAGACCCAACTAATAGAAAGTATAAAGCCTGGGCACCATTTGTGAAACTAACCCTTAAAAAAAATCATGAAATTTTTTATTCAGTGGTTTGGATATTTCAATCACACTGAAGATTGGCTTATATTCGTAAATTCTAATTTCATTTTAAATTTATATTTGGTTAACCAAATAAATGATATACTACACAGATTTTCATTATTTAACTTGCACTAAAATCCCTTAATTCAAACAAAAATTTGTTCACTAACAAGCACTTTATATCCTGCTATTGTATTCTATTGCATTATAATAGACGAGGCAAGCCTGTGGCAGTTTTCATCGCACTCTGCCTGATTTCCTACTTGAAGTGGGAGGACCAAACGGAAAAAAAGGGTGTAGTGAATTATATAAATTATCTTCACCAGTCACTGCACCTTATTTATTATATTCATTAAATTAATTTATATAATTATTGAAGATAATTTTAATAATAAACTCTGCGAATTGCCCAATTTATTCTTAAAATTATCTTCACTAATTATATAAATTAATTTAATAAATCTAGTAAATAAGGTGTGGTGACCAGTAAGATGGAGGGAGCATGTCCCTTTGACGTCAAATATATATTATCTACTTTACTTTCTACTAAAATTTAGAAATATATTAATTCAAAAAAAAAAAGGAAAGAAATATATTGAAAAGTCTCATTTTGTTATCCGTGTGTTCGTAATCTGTTTATATTTAATTAGTAAAATTCAAAATTGATAGTTATCACTAAATATTAAATCGGGGGTAGATTAGTAATAAATTAATATAAATTAAGATTTTTTCAATATGAAAATAAAATATATCTTGGGACAACACAAAAAGAAAAAAAGTAGACTATATATTTAGGACAATGTGTATTAATTAATTGTACGTAAGTACTACCACCGTCACACACAGATCGCATTTTTTCTATTTGTATAGTGATTAAAAAAAGTTCATTAATTAGTATAATATAAAAAAATAAATTTAAGATTATCTTCATATTATTATATCCATTAATTATTCCAATTTAATAAAAATTTTCTTTTAAATACGGGTAATACTATTTAACACCACTGGTGATCGACATCATATATCAAGATAGTACTAAATGATAAGTTAAATAAGTGATTCAGGCATTTAATTTCACTTGCCATTAGTTACCACTTAGACTGGTGTCAAACACCACTAGTACCATATAACATTAAAATATATACGTGTGTGTAATAATGTCAATTATAATACATTAGACGCAAACAGCCTAGCAGAAGTGATTTCTTGTTGCAGCAAGCTTTGCGTTACTTATAGTCTATTACATAAACTGTAATCAAAGATTAGTAGAAAGGAAGAAAGCAGGAAAACTGTTAACTTTGCTATTTATTATTAAAACTTGAGTACTGTACTTCTCAAAGGGATGTAGCCTGCTGGATGATGCTTTTAGAGTATATATTAGTTATTGCTTGTTTCTGTCTTCCCCGTTTGCTTTCGCGATTTTGCTCCATCAACTAATGCTCTGTACACAGGCAAACAAGTGCAGAATGTTTAGCAATTTAAATCAGGTCCCACGAATCCGCATGTTAGTTCTTGATTTTTTTATGTTCGGTTAAGAGGGGGCAGATACCTGCTAATTGTTAATTGAACAGGAATAGATGGTGGTGGTTGTTCATAAATATCTCTAAATCGGAATGACATCTTGGCAATCTCCGACACAGAGGCATTCTGAACTCCGACAACTTCACTGCTCATGTGCTGGTAGGCTGCCGCAAAAGCCTCTCGCCAGAAACTTGGCAACCGAGTTTTACTGCTGTGAGTGTACACATCCCACATTTGCCTAACCATTTTCTCTCTTTCCTCCACATCCTGCAAGTTGCAACACACAATAATATGTCAATGTCACAGATTGTTCTCACTTGTACGTGCACAATTCATCGTATATGTTTTAAGACAACCAAGAAAACATATGACTTTGAGCCCACAAAAAATCCTACATAGATATACTCACCAGAATATCAACATCAGCAGGGAGGCCACAGTCTAAGCCATCTGATGAATGTTTAAGATTATTAAGAACAGAGAATTTGAGAGTGACAGAGCCAGTAAACATGGACCAAAATGCAAGAAACAAAATTGCACCCAATGCCCACAACTTCAACCTGTAACCAATTTTCTTGGAAGGGACTGCTGGATAACTTGTACTGATTTGGGATTCCTCATCTCTCATTTCTATTAAGAGTTTTGTCAGTCTTTCAAGGTTGGGATCTGCAGAAGAAAGAGGAGAATTTTTGGTTGGTTTCTTAAATGCTGCAAATATCAGGATAGTGATTTTGCCTCTAGCAAGAATGAGTGCACTAAATTCTAAGTGGATTTAAACCACCGCTGACTTCGAAGGGTCACGTAGCATTATATGAAAATTGCAGGGCTAGTCTCAAACAATACGACTCTTGTTGCGACTTCATCCCCGAACTATTTTTCTTTTAAGGCAACTATATATGGATCCAGAAATTTTTTTTGACGCAGGATGGAATAAAGAAAAGTTTTATTTTGACAAAGGTGACACATAAAAAAGCTTCTTTTAATACATAAGTTTTTTATTTTTCTATCGGGCCAAGAAATTTATTTATTTATTTTTGGGGGGCTTGCAACCCTCCCCTAGATCCATCCCTAACTATAATAGACTCTTCTCATTCTGTAGTATATATCGTTGATCCTAGAAATCAAAGTGAAAGAAGAGGAATATGTATCCTACTTCAATGGGGTTACTACATAACTGTCATGGACTTTTTTGACTGTGTAGTTTATTATTGATTTATGAAATCAACATGAAAGAAGAGAAGCATATGATCTCAATCTTACAAATCATAACATAATGTCAACTGATCATTCCAACCAAGCGTCCCATCACTCTTCGGTCCTCACAACGCAATCTTATTGTCTAGGAGGCCGTCCATTCTATCCTCACTATCGGCTTCTTGTCCAATAGTCTTATTCAGCTAAACTTTCTTCTCTTCTCGAATTGCTTCTAGTTTTTATTTATTGAAATAGTATCAAGTAGTTGTCCATTCAATAAAATTTTAACGATGGGGTATACACTTTTCCTCTAATAATGGTGAATTGTTGACCTCAAAAAGTGACCAACAAATTCAGCTCACACTCAACCCCCGTGCGAATTACCTGCACACAGATGACAACCCGTTAGACAACACAATTGGCTGGGTCACATACGTTTTCCAATGGTCTAGTCAATGGGCGAAAATATACGAAAGGGAGTGGGAGGTTCTATTTACTGGAACTAAGTATTTGGAGCCTGTTTAGAGTAGATGATAACATACCTTGTGTCATTTTGCATGGAAATATTTATATTACCTTAAAATGATTTACATCAACACGACGCTCTTCCGATCTGTCCGATTAATCCAACTCCTGGGAGAGTTAGGTATCTTTTTACTCAACTGATCATGCTTTGTCAAGATATCACCCTTGTATCAGTTATATTTGGTTCACTAATGACAAGTTGACTCATTACAATTGATGGACATTGATTAGCCACCCATATTGATTGACTAGACCTTTAATTGATTGAAGGACTTGGCTTAAGTTACCGCCATTCTTTTTAGGGTTTGTTCAATGGGAGTTATGGTTGGGAATCTTCCCAACTCTAGAGGCTATAGTAGTAGAGTAATATTTTCTTATCAATGCTGGTGTGTCATTTGAGTGGACGTGACATTCGAGTGGGGCTACCCCTGTGTACGTGGTAGGCCGCGTCGGCCACGGTAAAAACAATGATTCTACATAATTGAAAATTTGGAGATCATATTATCAAGAACAAAATAGCTACATGAAAAATGGCTACAAAGGTTTTTTAGAGGGACTAATGAACAATTTTTACAAAGAAACAGTTTTATAGGCATATTAAGCGGAGCAAGCGGGGTTCAAATTATAGTGCTCTAACCTAATCTGTGTAAGAAATTACTTTGGACAGGTCCGTGAAACAGTTGACTTGTGCATTGTCAACCTACCCCACAATCCATGGGTGTCAATAAGATTTAGAGCCCACAACAGCTCTTTAAAGAAACTTGTCACGATCTCTTATTATCATATGAGCCAATAAAATTAATTTTTTCACATATACAACTTCGCTATGTTTACGGAACCCCGATTGAAGTCAGTAGTGGTTTCGTATGTTTTTTTTAACAATAAGGGTTCTGTAAATGTACCGAAACTATTTCAATAGAAAAATTGCTAGATCAAATGTCTCTCTTACCACCATGTTTTTACGTATGATAATACATTAATACTTTAGAATACTGAATTCTGAACACGAATTCATTGTAAATGTATTTCTTTAACTCCATTATGCAAGGCAGAGCAAGAGCAAGTTCTTGTTTCTCGTTCCTAATCGATGGTCTAGTTTGGAGTATCTCATTATGTGATCTAAAGGCTTAGCGCATATGATACGTTGTGCCGCTTGTGTTCGATCACATGTATAAGAAGGTATGTTGTAAGAAAACTTCCTCAATTAATCAATAACATTAACTAATATCTCTTACTTCGTTTGAAAATATAAATCTATCTTAATTTGTTGGATGGAGAGAATTTTACACAATATAATTTTGCAAATGATCATATTAAAGGCACAAACAAGGAAAAAAATGTTGGTTTAAACAATATTCATAAAGAAAAAAAAACATTAAACATGGTAAGAAAATAAAATAAAAGCAAAGAACTGTGACTGGACATATTGGAGGACTATGGAAGCCATGATGGTGTCGAATAATGTTTCATAAAGGAGCCCAATGCCAATCACAAGCCGTTAAATGTGTGAAATAATATGTGATTTCTGATTTGGCGGCTTATGATAAGTAGTTGACTTCGTGTTATATAGTCTTATTTGACTTCACAAAAAAACTACAACTAGAAATATTCTACCGCATAGCGGAATCTGTTTTTAAGAAACAAATTCTGCCACATAACATAATATGCTCAATTGTAAGGTATATTAATTTCTTTTTAACACCTATAATGGCACCTAATGTTTCAGGATGCCATGATATCACCCAGATGGGTGGTCGAAAATTTTTGTCTCTAAATACTATTATTATTTGATTTTGATTTAACTCACTAATAGTGCTGTACGTCCATTAATAAGACTAATACGACAATATTGTTTCCAAGAATTCTATATTTTCCTGATTCATCGAAGATCATTTGTACAATAATTTAATGGCATCCTTCTTGTTGATGATGATGATGATGATGATGATGATGATGATACAATTGTTATGTATCCACATAGAAACTTCACCGGTTCAAGAACGGGCAAAAGTCCGTGACGTCCACGAAACGCACCTATCACAATTCACAAAAGCGTACAAAATATGGCAATTATTTCCAACATATTACCACCGAGTCCACCGATTATTCAAACTCACCGAGAGATCGGAAGAGCACACGAGTATAAGATGCTCCCATGACAAATTTTGACATTTCTTTCCCTTACACGATGGGGCACTAATTCTTCGAAGTAATAGTTCACGTAACAATATATGTGTGTGTGTGTCTATATATATATATATATATATATATATTAAATGACACTTGTCTAGGATACAATTATCTGACACAATTGCAAAATGTTTTCAAATATTATAGTAAAACACTTATCTGACACTATTTCACAAGCTATCTCATTTTTTGTCCCATCAATTTCTTGCCTTCATATTCTAATCTAAAATCCACAATATTTGAATTCCTAATTTTTCTCCACTTATCAATCTATAATCGATATCTATCTATTAGAGAATGCACATATATTCTAAATTCTCATCTCAGAATATTTGGAATAAATTCTAAGCTATTAGATGATGCACCTTCTTCATTTTTATTTTCTTTTTTCAGACTAATTTTTCACAATTTCTTGCATTAAGTTCCAGCTTTAGCAGTAGACCAAAGTTGGTGAACTTTCATCTAAAATAGGAAATGAAAGGGTTAATTTCGCAAATCGTCCCCAACCTTTAAGTTAAAAACCAGTTTCGTCCCCAACCTTTTTTAAGACACACCACAGCCCCCAACCTTTCAAACATACACACAAATCGTCCCTATTGCTACTATTCCACCAATTTTTTTAAAAAAAGACGATTATACCCCCCATAAATATTTAAAATTTTTTTTAAAAATGTTTAAAAATAATAAAAAACTAAAAAAACTCACCCACCCCACCCCACCCCACGTCCCGTACTGTAGGCGGCCGGCCGCCGTAATGGTCCATTCCGGCGGCCAAAAAGGGGGGGTTGAATCCCCCCCCATTTTGCTGCCGGAAATGGCAGCAAAATGGGGGGGTTCACCCACCATTTTGCTGCCATTTCTGGCAGCAAAATGCTGCCGGAAATGGCAGCCAAATGGCTGCCAATTCCGGCAGAAATGGGGGAGATTCACCCCCCATTTAGCTGCCGGAAATGGCAGCGAAATGGGGGGTGAATCCCCCCATTTTACTGCCATTTCTGGCAGCAAAATGCTGCCGGAAATGGCAGTCAAATGAGATCGGAAGAGCACACGTCTAACTC
>CAVNYN010273387.1:0-10290 GCA_963692815.1 Nyctanthes arbor-tristis
CAGTGAACAAAATTTCATTTGCATTGAACTTTTCATATTATTTTGCAAGGTTATATTACTTTCCTTCGGAAATGATATGATGTGTCCTCTGTATTTCCTCATTACCCTTCCCATTGATTCTACCTAGCAATGAAACACATGAATGACATTTTAATCAATAATTACACCTCTCTCCTCGTACATTCATTTATGGAAACAGACAGTGCAAGAACCAAGTAAGAACAAACACCCATTTAACAATTGATAAACACTGCACTGCTGACATTCTAGCTTATTTGTTAATCAAAGGAAAACAAAGGGAAGAATGAGGGTCTTTAAAGATCATCATTTGACAAAATAGTTGGCAACTAGATCGATTAAAGACAACATAAGAAGTATCAAGAGAAAGGATTTGAAAGTATATTTCCTTGAAGATCAAAATTTTACTTTAATTAGAAGAAGTGTAAGGCAGAAATGGGAAAGTAGAGCCAGAAAAAATGAGCCTTTCTCAACTAGGAATTGCTTCTGCATCCTAGGCCTCACCACACCACTTATAAAATAAATGCAAAACATTTGGTGTCTTGGACTTAGACACAATATATATAGAAAAAATCACATCCATAAGTGCATAAGAGCAATAATATTTTTTCTTTCCCCCTTCATAATTGCTGGCCCAAAACTTAGCATCTTATAAACTGCTATTACAGTCTCGATCACATACCGCCCAGTTATGAGTCTTTGACAATCTTCGTGCGAGGGCATGTATGCAGTATGCAACATCAGCTCGAGGCCTGGTAGCCGATATAGCAGCAAAGATGGCTGAAATAAGATTTCATGAAAGCTCATCAGGCTCCCATTTGCTACCAAGTAAAGCTATTAGAAAATAATACAAATCTAGCTATTTGCCAAAGCGCCCATCATATGATATGCTATGTCACTCAAGTACTTGCCTCTTATGTGTCTCTCCTTTGCTGGGCGCTCAACATGATTTGTTGCCTTAACAATGGCAATGTCTAATTCCTGTGGAAAGAAAATCCGATTAACATAAGATAGATTCAGTAAACAAAATAAAACTTACTTTCAGTGGGAACAAAATTTTAATTATACCTTGTAGTCACTGTTTATTTTGGCCAAATTGACAGTGGTTGTATCTTTAAGAGCTCCAAGTGTTTTTCTTAAGCTACTCTGGGTTCCCCCGCCCGACATTTTTCCTTCTAGTTAAAGCCTCTAGAAAAAGTATCTAATATATTAGTAATTAACAATGCCTTCTCAATAAATAAATCTCAAGTTTTTATGACCAGAAAGTATAAAATGAAGATGGTAAGCACAGCGAGTTGTAACAATTCAAGAAAGAGATCTTCGTATTCCCACATTTTAATGCAACAAATCATACGGTTGGATCTCGGATTAGTTTACCTTAAAAGATACATGAGAAAACATTAATATGGGGGAATTCATAAGTGAGCATAAACCTCAGCCAAATTCAAACAGCCAGAGGCCAAAAAGTTAAAAATCAATGCCTTCAAATAATCAATAAATTGAGATAAATAACTTTTAAAATATTCAAATTTCCATAACGTTTTTAGTACCAGCATGCAGATGACTCTGAGTTGTCTATTCCCAAAAGAATCAAGGATCAAACCAATATTATCCCCAAATATTCCCAATAGCTCAAGTGTCTTTATATGTATATATACATATATAAACAAACATACAAACTCCGCCTGTGTCGAAAAGCTGTTGAATTTCAATTATCAGCAACAAATGCTGAAGTCCAAGCAAACAAGAGACCAAGAACACAATCAGAACAGGGAGAAAAAGTCAAATACATCAATCACCATAGGCAACAAAAACCCACAAAATAAATTCGAACTGCCCACTAAATTCTCATCCAAAAACAAACCAGAAAGATCTAACAAAAAACAAAAAGATCTAACAAAATCTCTCTCTCTCTCTCTCTCTCTCCACAGACTCACCTTCTGTAGTTAAATCTATAATACAAACAAACTAGAAACCAGTAAATATTATTGGAATAAAAAGTGAGAAAAAGAGGGATCACAACAGAGAGAACTCTGACCAGAAGCTGAAAAATGAGGCTAGAGAAAAGAAAAGTCTCAAAAGTCCAAACTTTGAATCATTCTTGGTTTTCTGTCGCCGTCATTGTTTTACTTCTCCAATAACATATTATTCCAAACTACGCGTGTACGTATATCTACAGGGGCTGTATTCTTTCTTCATATATTTCACTAGACTAGACAAGATGCAGCAGACAAGTTTTCTTGATTTACCAATTTTAGCTTCCAGTTTTCTTGATTTACCATTTTTTATTATATTTCTAATTATATAGTAATGTAATTTCAAGGGGCGTTGAGCCAATAAAAAGTCCATATAATAATCGTAATTATTTATTACCTTGAGTCCATTGTTATTTTGATTTTTGTACGCCACAAATAATTTCACCCGTGCATTGCACGAAATGTCTTAGTCAAATAAAGTAAATGATTAATGAACAATAATCACTATTGTGTAAAATATTATTCCTCTGGCCTATACACCCTGATATCTAGTGGTTGTCAGTGGTGACAATTAATATGCTACAGTCATCTATTTAATGTGTTTCATATTTGTTATTTAATGGTGGCATCAATTCATAAACGCTTTTAAAACTGAAAAACCAAATTTATTAAAAACTAAAACAGTATTGCATGTTGTCAAATTAATCCAGATGTTTCACGCACTTCAAAATTTCAACTTACACAAGATATATCAAGTTGGATAAGAATTAATATGGAATAAGTGGTTCATATTGAAATCAATGGGACCATGGAAAATAACATGCATTTGGTAAACGAAATTGAATTAATTATACAGCAATTTGCGACAGAGTGTTCTCATTCTTGAAAAAGTGGAGCTGTACTCACAGTAAAGGGAAATATTCCAAGAGCGCTATAAATTGTTGAAAATCTCCCTGTAGACGACATTTAATGCAGAGTTGCCAGGCTGATTATTGTCGTCACATATCATAAATTAGGATTATGATTGAAGTGTTACAGTAAATTAGGATTAGGATTAAAGGAAAATCTGTTAAGGAATATGCAATTAGAAATATGTGATTTAAAATTTCGAATATTACATGTATTTTTTTCCTATCCAATAATATTCGGATTTAAATTAAATATGGTTGCAAAAAGGTGTTTTAACAAATTAGAGGTGATTGGAATGAGACCCAATTATATGGGTTCTTTACTTGTCAAATGAGGGAAACAGGTTGCCTTTTTTGTTGCTCTACGTATTTGGAAGGAAAGAATAAGGAGTGGTATTTACAAGAGGTTGTTATTGATTTAAATTTTCTATTAATAGACATAACTTATAATTAGATATTATAAATTATAAAATTGTTGCGACTATTAAAGGCAAAAGGCATTCACACATGCAAAAATTTAACTTGCCAATCCTCTAATATATGTTCATGTATAAAAATGAGCCGGGCAAGTGCAAATAAATTGACGATGTATTTAGACGTCGAAAAGCATGTCTTATAAAAGGTGGAAAGATCTATCTCAATAAAGTGGTTTTACATTTATATAACAAATGTTTTATTATATGTGGCCAAATTTAATATCTATACATTTGCATTTCATAAAATGCAGCCAAGGGCCATGCCACCTAAGCCATCAAAATCATCATGATGATTGACATGAATATGTGTTAAATCCCATTACAGTAGTTGCCCGTAATCTTGCCCATCGCACCATTAGTGTTCCACATCGCATCAAATGGCGTTGCTGCTTCAAACTGCTCAGCCGCCATGCATACATTAAAAGACATTCCAAGCAAATATACCAACATTGACAGTGCAAATAACATTATCAGTCTGATCACCAGACATAACACCAACCCGTGACAAATATAAACAAAAATTATTTTCTGGGAAGGCAGAAATAGGAAATAAATCAAACTATAAGTAAAAGGAGTAATAATACCAAAGTAAGACTGGAGCTCAAATAAATGTAAACTGCATGAGCAGCTATTGTCAATCCTTCATGGAAACGTACTCTCATCAGTGAAGACTGCCAACCTTCAAGGATTTGATAACCCTAAAGCATGTAAGATTGTTCCTGAAAATAAAACACAGCAACATTCGCATGATAACATCAGCCGGGTGAAATATAAGATCTTAAGAGCATTTTCCATATATCTGAACGCAAGAACTGAATTAAATCTAAAGGATGGAGGATAAATACATGTTTGTACATAATTGGGTAGTAACGGTGAAAAGATAGGCAAAGTAAAACCTGCAACATAAAAGGGCAAGAAAAAAAAAATCATTAAGAAATCTATTTAATAGCCAGATGATAATATCTAATAACAATATTTATATAACAACTTGTAAGGAAGTTAATCAACCAACAGTATCCCAAATTGTGATAAATATCAATCCAACTATATCTTTATTTAAGCAGTGGTTGAACAATATGACAAATTTCATTGCAGGCTGTGATTATGAAGTCAATCTCCTGTGGCCAGAAACATCAAGACATCATCCATGATCGCCAAAACTCAAAGTAGCCAAAGGCAGAAAACAATAACTCTTGAAATAACCAAAAAAATCATTAAGAAATCCATAAAATAGCCATGATGATAATATCTAATAATAATATTTGCATGACAAATTATGTTACAGGCTGTGATTAGTTAGTCAATGGAATCCGGCTGGAAACATCAAGGCAGCAAAGATTCTATATGCACCAAAGTAAGCTCCCTTATTTAAAAAGTCATGAAACAACATAACACATAATATTGGAAGGGAGATCATTATATCTTCAATATGTAGACTGAACCACAGTAAAAGGTCTTGAGTAAAAAGAAGATCATTATATCTTCAATAACAGTAAAAGGCTTGAGTAAAAGTAATCTATATATACTTTTGTGGTGCACTGCATACTACGCATTTGTGATGTAAAAAAAAAAAAAAAAAGAAAAGAAAAAGAGAAAAAACAACATTTTTAAAGTAGAAAAAATTAGCAAAACTAATATGCAATTTAACAACTGAATCAAAATCCCAATTGCATAAGACAGTGAACATGGAGTATACCAATTGCATAAGACACAACAGCCTTGATATGATATAATTTCCATGAACAATAGTTAAGCACTAGAGAACATACCTGGTCATCCATTAGGACCAACTCTACAACCCGTATACCCAGTTCCCTGTTCTGGAAGGGAACTGACCATTTTCTTGACACACAAAGTAGGTACACCGCATTCCTAGGCAATTTCAGTGTGGCATCACAAAGGTTGATTATGATAGGAGCCATTTAAGATTAATTCAAAGGCATAATAGTCTAGGTATAACAATAATAATAGAGGAAGTATTTCGGAGCTCCAACAGTTGATATGTAAGATATGTATATCAATGTGAAGCCTTCTTAAATAGAAACATAAATGAAGCTCTAATTAATGTGGGCTCTAAAAAGAATCATAAATCAATAAAAGATATTGATTGAATCGAAAAGGCAGACAATGTTTTTACCTAAATTGAAGCGTCACATAGATAACTATTGTTCCTTTAAACTATATAAAATATCCAAATATATAATTAGGGTTAAGAATTTTAAAAGTTATAACAAAATATTACCAAAAATTAAAATAAGGCCTGAATTGGTAATTTATAAAATTAGGGTCTTTTAAAAATCGGTTTCTATGAAATTAGGATTATCTAAAATGTTACCATATTTTGAAATACGACTGGAATTAGTATTTTATAAAAATCAAGGGTTTATAAATTTCGGGCTCAATAAAATGAGTGTTCCATAAAAGCAGCAAAACGTTAATTAGGATGGGGGATTTTAAAAGATAAGCAATGAATTAGTAATTTATTAAATTAGGGTTTCATAAATTTCTGATTCTATAAAAATAGGATCCTGTAAAATGTGCAAAAAGATCATTAGGATTCGGGATTTGTATAGATAAGGAAAAAATTACCTGAAATTTACCAAAATTATCTACGGCGATAACGATTATCCATAATTGATGTCAAGTAACTGTGGAAAGACAACAGGAAGCCTACAATTAGGCTCGCACCGAAGATTATCCAAAACATGGACCTCCGACCTTTCTGACGGAAGCCAATCGTATGTCGAGAAATACAAGATAGCAGAGAGTCTGAGAAAATGAGGATTACCAATAATCAGATTAGCAGGATTTGAAACAAAATCCGGCCAACAAATAAAGAACTGATACAAATTGGACTTGAAGCTTGCGTAATACAAATCCGGCATCTTAAAGATAGGGGATTAGGATGAAGACCAACGAAGGTGCCGTAATCAGAAAAGAGCCGTGATTTGGGGAGTACACAAAATAATCGGTGCAAATGAAGAGTAAAAAAAGGATTAAATCTAAAAAAGGAAATTTGAAATGTACAATTAATTAAATGAAAAAAAATAAAAAACAAATCAAAGGCTAATATTAGATCTACAAATTTAGAAGGTGAGTTTGGGAGGGAAAAAGTAAAGAGGAAACTATCATTTCTTTAAGTATATATATAGATATATAGATATATAGATTTGTGGCAGTTCTTCTATGATGTCTATTGGACATTATTTTATAGAGTCCACACACCTTAGAGGGGAATGGAGTCATCATCTTCCAATATGTCTAATAGACACTTGCTATGTATGCATTGGACTCTATAAAATAGATTCCAATGAACACCATAAAATATGTGCAATTCGTGGTCCATTTCTCACTTAATTATAATGGTATCTTATTATAATAGGAGTTAAATTTTAAATATTCACTACTAAAAATAGGCCCTTTAGCGATGGAAAATTTCCGACGGAACCGTCGAAAATTAAAGATGGACAAGATTCTGCTGGAAATTTTTGACTAAAATTCTGTCTATCAGAAATTTCCGACGGAAGTCCCAGTGCCGTCGGAAATTTCCGATGGAACTACACCTTCCGTCGGAATTTCCGATGGCCTTTTCTTTCCGTCAGACATTTCCAGCAGACCGAATCTCTATCGGAAATTTTCGATGGCAAAAGTCCTACCGTTGGAAAGTTTTCCGACGGAAAGAGGAGGCCGTTGGAAATTTAGATCGGTACAGTCCTTCGATTATAAATTTCCGACGGACCTTCTTTTCTGACGGAACTATTTCTGTAGGAAATATGTTTCTTAAAATTATTTTAATTTCCCTTTGAAGATATTTTTTTAATATCTCTGCCCTTTTTCATGCCCTCTTTTATCGAATAAAAGTTTTTAATGTACATAATGTTACAGCTAAAAATATATTAGGTATATCAAACCGATATAATAAAAAATAAAATGAGTAGTAAGTCTACTCTCTAACTATTGTTGGATACATTTACGGCATGCTCGGTTTGCACATGACCATACAATTGTCTTATATAGGCCGATTATATCCACTCAAAGAATGTTTGACAATCCATTCGTAAAAAAAATATAATATGAAATAAATTTTTTTAATGGTAATATGTGGTTTATCCAATAAAATATAATATAAAACAAATACTTTGGTAATTGATGAAGATTTTATTCGCTTATTTAGTGATTAAGATTTAAAACAATGGTTGAAAATAATTTTTTATTAATTGTTGGTACTTTAAAAAAATAGCATAAATCACAATTTTAGTAATAGAAAAAAATTTTGTCGAGAGCGTTTTTAAATTTTTTTAGTTTTACTATAAAACAACAATGAGAATTTATTACAATCTAGAAAACTAGTATAAAAAAATATTACACTAATTGACACAAGCAAATAAAATTTAGAGTATAACATATAATTAAATATAAACAAAAGTTAAATTAAATAAAAGTTCAATGTATTTTACCATGACCGTACAATGATTTCCATACATTTAAGTAATATTCGACAATCCATTTATAAAAAGATAAATATGAAATAAAATTTTTAATGGTAATATGTGGTTTATCTGAAGAAAAAAATAAAAATAAAACAAAAACTTTAATAATCGATGAATATTTTATTCAACTTTTTGGTGGTTATGATTTAAAACAATGGTTGTAAAGAAATTTTTTATTAATTATTGGTTTTTTAAAACAAAAAATCACATAAATCACATTTTTATTAATAGAATAAAAAATTTAGTAGACAATGAAATTACTATAATATAGAAAACTAGTGTAAAAAAACATTACATTAATGTTGACACAGATAAATAAAATTTAGAGTACAATATATATTTAAGTATAATAAAAAGCTAAATTAAATAAAAAAGCCCAATGTTTTAATAGGAAAATCCTATTATTTTTAAATTGTCAAAATTATTGCATCTACCTTATATTTATTTTGGGGTAAACTATTACCAAGCGCGTGAGCTGGCCTGGCGGATGGGAATTGGCTCCCCAACGCCCCCAGGTCACGAGTTCGAGCTCTAGCCCAAACATTTCACGCAAGGAATGTATTCGCGGGCCTAATTCGCCGGTCACGGGTATGGGTCAGGCGGGTTAAGGGACGCGGGTCAACGGTTGTGATGTTCGCAGGCTAACGAGTCGGGTCAAGCATGGTCCATGGGCTAACGGGTCGTTTCAACTAAAAAGATTTTAAATAATTTAATTTTCTAGTGTCTGTCAGAAAATTCCGACAGAACTTTTTTTCCGTTGGAAATTTCCGACGGTTGTAGACCGTCGGAAAACCTTCTGACTGACCATGTCCGTAGGAAATTTCCGACGGCCACTAGAATTCCGTCGGAACACATCAGCGACGCAACCTTCAACAACGGAATTTCCGACGGTCATTTGTCCGTCGGTGATGACATTTGGCAACGGAATTTGGGCCTTTAGTGACGGATTCTTAATCAAACTACATGTGTTAATGAGGAAAGTCGTGTTATTTTACAAAAAAAAAATGAGAAAAAGAAAAAAAGAGTAAGGCACGTATGTAAATATATATTTTAATCACCCAATTTTATTAAAGAGAGATGCTCACTCAATTTGAATTAAAATGGAATTCTAACACCCAAATTTTATTAAAGAGAGATGCTCACCTTGGCTTAGGCATGCCTAGTTAGCGCTTAGGTGAAAATTCCAGTTCATAATAGTCGGTTAGCAATTGGACTTTTTGTTGTTATTTCTATATAGAGAATTATATTCACACCTCATGTTTTGATAACTATACCACATTTTACTTATAAAAAATATCCTTAATTTTACTTAAAACCTCATTTATGGCCCATGATTTTTTTTTTATAGTGCACTCTTACTTTTCAATTCTCAATTAATTAACAAATAGTTTCTCTAATTATGATTTTTGTCTAAATTTTTCGTTAATATAATTAAACTAATTAGCAAAATTTTATTTCTATTGTTTATCTTAATTATTTAGAAAAACTTAGGTACAAATAAATATTTTGTGATCTCATAATGCAATTTTTTTGACAAATATAAGAGTCTAGAAATTTTCATTAATGAAAAAAATTTGTTATAAATATGATGAGAAAATTTTTTATCATAATTAAAAAAAATAACAAATTTTAGTGTAATTAAAATGTGGTGCTATTAACTAAAATTGTTGTGTGAAAATAATTACCCATTTCTATATATAATTTAATAGGGAAAAATAGCATGTCATCAATTATAAAAGGTCGTTCAGTCTTCTTTAGAATGTTCACAATATAATTTCATCTACTGCTAATTTGATAATCATTTCAAATTTCAATTAGATCTTCACTACTCATTTTACTACGAAAATACCATGTGATATCCAAATAGATAAGGTCAACATTGTGGCAACATGTATTATTAAATGATAAATTAAATTAAGTCTAAATATTTTTAATTTATGTAAACATTTTGATAATAGTAATAATAACCAGTGGAGTCTTTGATCATCCAAACGGTTCTGCTCATCTCTCTTCTTGGGACAGAGACCGAAGCGACTGTTGCATGTGAGATCGTGTTAAGTGTAACCCAATCACTAAGCGAGTCGTGAAAATTTTCCTCAATAATACTTGGGATCAGCAAATTAAGCAAGAGGAAGATTGGTACCTTAATTTTTCCTTATTTCTTCCTTTTCAAGAACTCAAGAACTTGAGCTTGGAAGGGAACTGGTCGAAGGGTCCGGTCCATCTCTGTCTAATTTTCTTCGTCTCAAATCCAGAGTTGACTACTAGGCATGGCATGACTTACACGTCCCATCCCAAACCATCATACTAGGCTTGACACGTGGCGTGAGCCAACGATGGATACCAGTTTGACTGGGACTCACTGCCGAGGCAAACTAAACTTGTCTTGAAACTGTATAAAACTTTTGAACTAAAACGATTT
>CAVNYN010273389.1:0-41251 GCA_963692815.1 Nyctanthes arbor-tristis
ATTTAATTCCTCAAGATGTTATGTCCTCAGCATTATCATCCATTTACAAAAGGTACCCATACTTGAAGATAATGAAATGTTCCTTCATTAGAGGGGTTTATGATTTTGATTTTGTGACAATTGACTTTGGGGGGGGGGGAGGGGGTGGTTAAAAAGTAATATGGGAAAATGTGGGAAATGATTTTCCAAGGAATGTGTGGTTGAGAACAAAAGTTGGAAATAGTCGATTCTTAAAGAATCATACAGACAAGGCCTTATGTACTGGTGGTGTGGTAGATGTGTTGGTTGATACGGGATAACTTGACAAATTCCTTGTCACCATCAAATGGGAAGAAATTATTATTCTCGCCTTGTTGATTTTGCCAATCCCAAATGTATTAGCTTGTAGCTTTTCATTATTGAATCAAAGCCATTTAAGATGTATTTTTCAATCTTGTCGTCCAATTTGATTTTCATTTCCTCTTCTTTTTTTTTTTTTTTTTTTTTTAGAGGAGGGGGACGGTGGGATACTTCAAGGAGAGGTCTTAGCGTAAACTCGAACCCAGGACTTATCTTGGCATGGGGTGCTCTTAACCACTTGAGCTATCACCCTTACTCTGATTTTTCTTTCTTTTGAAACATGAGAATAAGCGGTACTCCAAAAAAAAAAAATAAATAAATAAAATAAATAAAAAAATAAAAATGGATCTTCAGATGAATCTAACTTGGCTTGATGTGCTCCACATTTCTTGAGGGGTGATATTTTACAAACTTTTTGTTGGATAACAGTTCAACATCTATATAGCAAGCTAAGCTGCAGCAGGTCTAGATTTCCTTTGGCATAATTTTGGTTTTTAGCATACTTCGAACTGCTTCTGTGATATTCCTATTTTACCTCTTTGCTAAGCCATTTTATTGAGGTGACATATGTCAATGAATCATTAATGCCATGTTCTTCAAGAAACTTATTGGATATGTTTCCTATGAGCTCTCCAATACGATTGGATTGCAAAGCTTTAAGTTATTCGATATGAAACTTATTGGAGATGTTTCCCATGAAGGGCATATCAATCTTATTGGATATATTCCACATGAAGATCACCACCAATATTTACGGATAGCATTAATATGTCACTATTATTTTGATCTTCCTTTCAGATTTTTGGAACATTAGGGGCATGTGTTTTAGAAATTTTAAAGCTAACTGTTCATGTTTGATGTAGATTAATCACAATTAGATTATTATTATTATTTTTTAGATCGGAAGAGCACACGTCTGGGGAGGAGGGGTGGGGAGGATGCGACTCAAACCCAAGTGAGAGATACCCCTTCCACTAGGCTATCTCCTTGGCCACATCACAAGTAGAATTTCATATATGCAATACTCCCAAAAATATATATATATATAAATAAAATATTAACATAAGCGTAGACACATTCACATTTAGCATTTAAGTTAGGGTAATTATAATCCCATTACGAAAGTCTTACACCACAATCTCTTTGATTGTTACCCTCTATTTTGCCCTATCCAAACCTAAAAGTCAATTGATTAAATCATTAAAATTCTACAATTTAGAAGCTTGGGGCCATAATAAAGTTTAGTCTATGATCTCATGTCAAACCTCATGCTTAGTTACAGTATTGGAACAAGACAGTCAACCATAATCTCAGGTTTTAGAAGCTTGTGATTATGTTTTTAACTTTTGCAAGTTTAGATGAACTAGTAATTGAGAAGTAAGAACTAGAGTTTGTTCTATGTCTTTGTTTGTGAGATTTATATTTACTACATCTGACTGAAAGGGATAGTTGAAAAAAAATAAAAAAATAACTAATGCCAGTTTCAAGTTGTAGCAAAATAATTTAGTAAGACGAAATTAATCGAGATTAAAAGTTGTCCAAATAGTAACGAGGTAATTGTGATCTATATTACATTTAATTTTAATTTCAAATGAAAATGAAATGGAGATTAACATATATCATTTGGGATAAAATTGAATTAATATGCTGAAGTTATAGATACTTTTTGAGACTCAGTTAAACTATGTTATAGATATCAGTTATTGGTAAACAGTAAACTGGTATACAGTGACACTTTTACTGTAATTGTTTGTTGAACGAACAATAAGTTTGTACTTATCTTTTACACGCAATCTCATATTAAAGGCTTCATTGTTACCTTCACTTCCAACATCCAATTTGCACTTTTCTAAAATTATTAAATAACATAGGAATAATATATATTTTGTCAAGAAAGAGAATTTGCCAAGACTCATGAGGTTTAATGGCATCCTAGTTAACTCCCAAACCCTGAACAAGGGTTCAATTCCCTCCCCTGCAATCCTTTTATAATATCAAAAAGAGAGAGAATTTAAGTTACACCTTCAAAACAGGAGGGGGAAAAAATTTGAGTATCAACTATAGGAGAGATACCTAGACAGATTTTGTGGAGACATAAAGAATCTATTACCTTATGATATTAGTCCTATTCTGATTTCCACAGATCATACAACATGAAACTCTTTGCTAGAATTCTAATTCTATTTTCAGTGTTCTATAGATCACAAACCTGCCAAAATCTTCATTCTTTCTGAAGCCTAAATCCTATTAACCATAGTATGAGTTCTGAAATCATACATACCTAAGTTCTCCATCCCCTTCTTAGACGTAACCATATTAGTACAATTTCAATCCCAAAGACCATGCATCTCTAAAAGTTCCATTCTTTCTTAAGAGAACAATATAGCGTCAATAGAATAGGTATTATCAAAAAAAAAAAAACAAAAGAAAGAAAGAAGAAGAAGAAGAAGAAGAAGAAGAAGAAGAAGAAGAAAAAGAAGAAGAAGAAGAAGAAAGGGGTGTGGGATAGAATGAACCAAATGGTTTATCTTTTCCTCAGAAGTAGCGATAGTCATCCAGATGCAAAAATAATTCATCTGGGTGACCTCAACCTATTCTTAATTTTTTTTTATTCCTAACATTGTTTAATTAGTTGACTTCAAAAATATTTCACTGAGCAGAAAAATTTATCAGTCACCTTTTTTCATTGTTTAGTCATCAAACTAAAATTAGAGTACTTACAGGAGGTGCTCCAAGGGCCATGCTGAAGTCAAACCTACGGACCAGTATTGCCACTGCTACCACTGTCTGCAAATGAGTAAAGCACAGGAAAAATGATAAAAATATTAAAGAAAAGATTTGCATTAGATAACTCTTTATGCCAAAACCAAACACATCAAAGATCATATGCTTTCCGTCAATAGTTTGCAATATATTGGCATTTCTTGAAAGAAATTCAAATTTTCATCTAAAACATCACCACCAGCCAATCTCTTATATTGATCTGGACATAATTTACCTCAAATGTAGCAAACATGTCTCCAACACATTTTCTTGGACCTCCACCAAATGGCAGGTAACTGTAATAATGAAGTTCATGTATATTTTGTGAGCTTATACAGAAAATATACTATCAATATCAATGGGGATTGAAAATACTTCCACTGCAAAGCTATTAGAAGGAAAACAATCCACAGGAAAAGGGATTTTGAGCCCTCATGCTTCGGAAGTTACTAGAGTGTGTACAATTAATGTATATTTTGTGAGCTCATACAGCATATATACCCATCAATATCAATGGGGATTGAAAATACTTCCACTGCAAAGCTATTAGAAGGAAAACAATTCAGAGGAAAAGGGATTTTGAGTCCTCATACTTCGGAAGTTACTAGAGTGTGCACAAGCTATGTAACTGCAAGCTAATATATCTAACCATCGTGCTCCATGTCGTAAAGCAAATAGAAACGAGAATCCACTAATATGAGTCAAAACGAGAATCCACTAATATGAGTCAAACTTACAGCTGTTTAGAAATCTGAAGCCTATACAATCGCAGGATATCCTTCTTTCATTTACAAGACCTGAAGGGCATAATGTCATTTTTTTTTTTGTGTGTTGTTGGGGGGGGGGGGTATCCGAGTAAGCAAAAGCTTACCAGAGAATATATTCAAGATCTCATTACTTCAAAAACTAAAGTTGGAACTCGCTCAGCAGTTCCAACAAAAATGGACTGACAATTTCCAACTAAAGAAACGATCTAAGAATGCTATAATGTTTGATTCTTGCCTCTATATTGGTACACGAGAATTGACTCTCGGCCCAAGTTTTCTTTGTTATTACGCCCAAACAAGGAATAACAGAATCCAGCATCTTTATCATCGTCTCCCAACCGTTTGAAAAATGAAAGAGGAAATCCTTCAATCTTCAGATGCATCCTTTACTAATACACTCTCCAATCTACCATTTTCACTTTCAAGGGAAAGCGATAAATTTTATTTATCAACTTCTACAATCTACTTTTGTACCAGTTGTTTGTTGTTTAAATTTGCCATTACCTTTCACATGAATATTGTTTTATTAATTTGAAAGCATGTCTTTGGATCTAGAGTTCAGTTAAACCCATAAATATCTAATATGTAGTAGAAACATAGAGGTAATAGAAGCTATTACAGAAAATATTGTTTTATCTTTTTTGCGTCACTCCATGTAAGTAGGTTCTTCATGAAATTGATTTAATATTTTATTATGCCTTGTTTATAAAGATAGTTTAGTTATTTCAGCTACAAAGTTTAGTTTTCATCAGTTATATAAGCATTGAGATAGGGATCAAAAAAATAATGATAACAGAATGCAAAAAATAGAGACCTGAAATTTTGGTTTATCTCATTGGGATTAGGTCCGTCTAAAGGCCATCTTTCAGGAATGAATTTATCAGCGTCTTCCCAGAGGTTGGGACTGCGATGCAGATTCCACACAGAGATAAAAATATCTTCACCCCTGCCAAAAACAAACTGTAAATGTTAAGAAGCAGTCCACTCCATCCATCCAGCTTTACTGGTTACAAATACTGAAGATGACACCGAAGTTTTGAACTTGAAACTCCATGAGAGTCTCATACAACCCTTGCGGGCAATTCTATCTTTTCATACTTTTAACTGGTTTAGTAGAGGGGACTTTATACTGATTATTCGTATGCTAAAATTATACTTTTAGCTCTTTTTTAAAAAAAAAAAAAAAAAAAAAACTTTTAGCTCCTGCTCCGATTTAAACAAATTTGGTTTGCGCCAGCAGGAATCTGGTGGAAATTTACGTGTGTGTGCAAACACACTAGAGAAATTTAACCATTATCCATACAGTGGTATGTCCATAATGGGCAAGACTCCTATCTACAGATATATGTAATACATTATAAATATGTCATAGGTAATAAGGGGGATATAGTGCATATATACACACACAGAGTTATACATCTTTTTATCAGGATTTCTGCACAATTAAGGCAAAATTTTATCAGACATCAAACATTAAGAAAAGAATATAGGGCAGATGAGGTCACTCCCTGTTAATGCAATACAGCACAGGTGAGTTCCTTTAGTATTTCCTTTCAGATAAGGTGCCATGTCCTCTGTGTGGACATCTTCACCTCAATATATTTCGGCCCGGGGGAGCTTGCCCAATCCCTCACTTAATTAGGTATAGTAAGCCAAAACATCCTTGCATAAATTGAGCGGCTCCCCCATACGCAAGAACACCACCCCCACCAAAATAAAATAAAAATTAAAAAACATTGGAAAAAGAGATGCACCCACCGAAATAGAGAGAGAGAGAGAAAGAGAGAGAGAGAGAGAGAGAGAGAGAGAGAGAAGCTTATCAATGTGAAAGAACAGATACATGCAGGCATTATGTTAGATGGCATGACTCTTTTTGATATTTGCATATTTTTGAGTTTAACCTTTTAATAGGGTATTCTCCAAGTACGTCATCATGCATGGAGCGGCGAATCAGAACAGGTGGTTGTGGATAGAGTCTCAAAGACTGTAAAGTGGGAAGAAAACGTTTATAAGATGTTGGACCTGCAGCAACAAGCATAAAATGTCTGTTTCAGTCACGGGAACATTCTCTCACTTCATTAATTACTCGAGTTGTATATCTGAGCTTCTTCATGTCTTCAATGGTAGGAAATCGATCACCAAGAACTGAATCAACCTAAAACAGAAATTTAAGGTTAGTACGAAGTAATTACATTTGCCAAAGATAGATGTTTGATGATGCATCCCTGAGATGGCAAGAAAAATAGTCTCGTCTCACCTCATTTTGAAGTTTGGCAAGAACACTAGGTTCCTGCAAGTTATAAACAAAATAGAGAACAATGTCTTAGAAGTCCGTACTTCAAGAACAATGCAAAATTATTTGAAATATTCTTGTCAACAGCAACAGATAGATGCACTTAAATTAATGTATATATAAGTAAACACAGAGAAGGTGGATTAATGGACGACATAGTAAGATTCCACCAAGCAGCCATCGGTAACTTTCCTTTCTTTGGATGATGATAGTAAAATATAATCATAAAAAGAACTACTAACTAGGATTAGATAGTAAATTGTATTATCATGGCACTTTTTTTGGTCTTTTACTGGGAATTTCATCAATTTCAAAATTTACATTCTACACATTGTACCTTATATAATGGTAACAAAAATCACCAATTTCCTATTACAAGTAGGGTAGTTATATTGGCACTACGTCTTTTACTAAGCACACCACAAACCAATTGCATTAGAAGTCGGTATTTTAAAATTATAATATTTATGTCCATTATCTTCTTTTTCCCTTGATACATTATGTCAGTAATCATTTGATTGCATTTTCATCTTCAATTGTTAACCACTCAACATATTTTATATCTTTAACATCAATTTTCTTCAAAAAAAAAAAAAATTCTTCAGAAAAATATGTTAAGATGGTGAAAAAAATTATTTTCTCATTGCATTTTATATAAGAAAAGAAAAACTAAAACAAAAACGTGACAAATTAATTCGTTACTTAAAAGCATGCTAATACAAGTTTTGAAGAGGAATCATCAATACCAACACGAATGAAAATTTGATGATAAAGCATTTTTACATTGGAGGACGAGCGAAAAATTATAAATACATGGAGATATCCACCCATTCATTCTCCAATGAGAAAATACCAACTAGTCTCAAGTCTAGATAAATAACATTATTTTATAAAATATTTCAAATGTAATTAGCGCATGACTACACATTAAGTACCAACACTTAAATTAAATTGTCGCACGGATATAGAAAAGTGTTGTGTGAATATAATTGGCCCTAAAAGTATAAGAAAAATTTAAAATTGCTATTATATAAATCAAATCGACTAAAATACCCCTATTGAAAGTAATAAATCACACCCTAAATGCAACGAAAATATAAAAAAATCATTTGATATTTGCAATTTCAACTTTATAACAGGGAAATATGAATTCTTCTTTGCCATTTGGTAGATATAATTTTATTTTATGATCCAAATATATAAAGTTAAATAGTACGTGATATTTTGTATTATTTTGTGACTTAACATTTTTTGCATATGTAATTTATTCATAGTATTTCATCTATTATTTATAATTATCTTTAAAAAATGAATAATAATAATAAAAGAGAGAAAGAAAATATTAATTTTTGATATAAAAGATAACAACAACTAAAATTTTGAAGAATAATAAGGATTGGTTTTTTCAAGGTAATTTTTTTTAACAAAAATTGATTTTTGTTATCATTAAATAAAATGAAGTCTGTTAAATGTAATTTTTGAAAATTAAAATGTAAATTGTAAATACACCCTAAACATAGGTGTGTTTCGTAAATTTCCCCTTCTTTTTTTTTTGAAAAAGGGGTGTGACATTCCAAAATAGCAATATATTAATTTACCCATTGAAAGAAAGAAACGCTAACTATTGTTGTTGATCTCTCTAAGATCCCTGAACGAGATATTAGATTTATGTGTTCAAAGTTGCTCACATTTGGTTTTTGATCTTTGACAATTATGATAATAACTGAAAGAACATGTAGTAAAATCAATACCTTAACAAGGAGATAAAAGGTCCATGTCAGTACTGCAGCAGATGTCTCATGTCCGGCTATAAGCATTGTCATCAGATCATCACGGAGTTGTTTGCTTGAGACCTACAAATTTCCAAATGAGAGAACCTTGTCTAGCATATTCATATGACAAGTAACTAATACTCCTTCCGTCTCAATTATATAAGATTATTTCTTTTTTCACAAAGATTAAGAAAAGTTATTGGAAAAGTAAGTTTTGCAAATGAATTTTTCTAATATACCCTTATACTGTTAACTGAAGAAAATATAGTTATTATTGAGTGTATTGAACAAGGTTACTTCTGCAAAAGAACAAATAAATAATCCTTGATTTAGAAATAAGACTATATAATTGGGACAAGAGTAGAAGGAATGGGATGGAGAGAGTATATTCTAGAGGCAACTGATTTCATACATCATCCCCCGACGCCAATAGGAAATGGAGAATACTGGGATCTTTTTCGTTCATGTATTCCTCATGAAACGGCAACTCTTCTTCATCTACCATTCTCTGCAAATTCATAAGAAAAATATATGTAAACAAATTTAGCACTTCTTAAAAAGTAAAGAGCACATCATTTACAAACTTGTAGAAACAAAAAGATTAGTTGCCCCCAGTCCATAGTGAGTAATAGACCAAATCATTGCCTTGTCATTTCAGCTTTTATAGCAAATTATCACTAATTCACTAAAATAATATATCTTTGGTTTATACTGATTTTCTAGATACTGTTCCTTTAAGGTGTTAAATAATCACTGTCGAGATTTGCTAACTTATTTGTCACTATAATGTACAACCCCAACCCCACCCCCACCCCCGGTAACAAAATAAATAAAATAAAAAAATTGTTACCTTGCAGATTGCAATTAAATCATCTAGTGTATCATTGACCAGCTTTAGGGCTGCATTCACCTTTTTTAGCTTCGGTGAAATGTCTTTCCATATTGGAATCTCCCAATATGGGATTGGTGCAACACTTCGATCTTCAGCCTCTCGCAGAACAGTATATACAGCCTGAAATAGGAAAAATATCAGAGAAAAACACAATATGCCAAATTAGAGCATCTTTAAGCATCAACATAAATGAGTGGTAACAAGCGGTGACTGGTTCAAAAACTGGAAAAGTAAAAAGTTCAAAATTGTACCTCTACTATTCCGGTATCGACTTTTAAAGAATCAAAATCGTAATTGAATACAGCCTTTCCAATTATATCCAATGTCAAACGGGAAAAAAGGGACTCCATCTCCACATCCTCCCCATCAGATGCAGCAGCTTCAAGCTTTTTGCAAAGTCTTTCTGTAGCTTCTCCAAACAAATTAATCATTGCTGACACAAACTACAATGGGCAATTTTACAGTGATGTCAAAAACAAAACGAGAAGGATGTAACCATCAAATAAGAGAATATCGTCCGGTGGCATTTCACTTGATGCATTCTCTCTCACAGGATCATAATCTACGCCCAGCAACCTAACAACTAAATCTGAGACAAACTTTGAAGTCTTTCATGACTTGGAATGCTACCTTTAGATGTAATGCTGGGACTATAGTCCGTCGCCTACGTTGCCATATCTCTCCGTCAGCAGGTATAAGCCCCTTTCCCATTACAAAATCCAAAATTTCGGCCAAAATACCCTGGAACAGTTGAAATAAATTATGTCTATTATAACTACTAAGCAAGTGAAATCTAGCGTCAAATAGGTTCTTGACCATGAACGCTAGTTGGTAACACAAAGAGAGCCAAAAAGTTAAGTGCTTCATTAGATTTACCTTAGAATATGCTTTTGGATTGTCCTTCAATATATGTTTAGCAATTGAGGGATCTGAAACTATTAAAAAGGACTGCAGTATATCCTCAAGAGTTAATAGTCAATGTGAATAACATCACAAGAGGGAAAGCAAACGCAAAGGAAACGAAGACAAACCTTGGGGCCAAATGTTAACCTAAATATTCCACCATATGACAGGTACAGCTCATATAGGGCAAGGAAGAAAGCCTCGTTTCGAAGAGCGCCAATTGATCCTTTTGCCTCTGGAATCCTTGGATAATCTTCAAGGCCCCCCAACCATTGAAGCATGGATTCAACAACCTCTTTACGCAAGCCCATCTTTAACAGGCCATTACTCAGTTGCAATTTAAATCTACTCATCCCACTAAAAGATAAAAATAACCATCAAGAAAATGACTCATCATATCAGAATAGTCAAGCATTAAAGTTTCTCAGTGTCATTCTAGGTCTTCCTAAGCATGGAGCAAATAATAAAATATGCTAATTCAAGTGATTATAGAGTGCAGGAAAAAAAAATGAAGCAGAAGGTACATCAATAAACACAGTATTATATGCTTTTTCCAAGTTTGTATATTGTATCCTCCACACTATACCAGCTATCCCTTTTATTTTTAACCGTGGTTTACATGTTCTTAAGTCCAATTGCCCACGTAGACCCTTTCAAGAGAGAGAACCACACACACACACACACACACACAGAGAGTCTAATTAAGGGTAATAGTCCAATGTGTTATTATCGCATGCATTTTTTTTTTCTTTTCAAGGGAGTGACTAACCCATGGTTTGTTTGAACACAATAAACGCAGAATGTACCTCGATTTTTTTACGGTAAATTTACCGGCGGCAATACGCGCCGACAGCTCAGCCCGGCGTTTCTCTTCCAATATCCGCTGGACACTCTGCACGGAGTCATCCACAGACTGACCTCCACTCGGCCGTCTCCCATTATTCGAACTCGTGCAGCTCACCACAAAACTCCCTGCACGTACACAAATCAAACACAAAATAACGCAGAGGCATACCCAAAAAATTACACTTCGGGAATGTATATAAAATGTACCATTTGCTTTTGAAGGAACTATGGGTTTGAATTGTCTGCTTTGGAATCTGGTTTGCTCTGGAAAATGAAAGCAAGGAAGATTGGCAGCCATTGATTTCTTGAGAGTGTGAGAACAGATGATAATTTGGAAACCGCAACTGCTCAAAAAATGTGCTGGGTCAACAATTCTGCAAGTTTGGCAATTGACAAGAGTGTTAACAATTGAGTGGTTGGATGTAAAATGGAACCCCAATGTTTTGTAGGTCCCCAGCTGCTACGCTAAAGAACAAGACAAAGAATCTTTTTGAGGGTAACAATTTCCGTGTTAAGAAGATGGAAAGATACTCTGCCTCCATTGCAATTTAAAATTTTTTTTTTCTAAATCATATTTATCACAATACTCCATGTTCTGGGAACCGTTTGGGGAAGAAATTATTCACATATTGAAAAAGAAGACAATATGACTGGATTGGGTGGAATAGTGGGAGAGGCAAGGGAGTTATTCACGCGGCCATTCAATTTTCCACTACATCATTCCTTACGTTACGTAGAGCGTAGAGTCACCCCTTCGCTAATTGAAAAAAATATCCCTCACTAAAAGACAAAAGCAAAAGACACGAGTCTTGAATAAACTACCGAAATTCTACATCAAAGCCAAGTTACTAAAGATGACAGAAAATTTAAAAATAGAGTCTAGAGTTTATAATTTTAATTATGAAATTTTACACCCAAATAGTTATTGGCCCTTAGAAAAAAATTTTCAAAAACTTTTCAAATATTTTATAACAAAACTTCTCACTTCGCGTGCGTGACGTACAAAGCTGCACGCCACGTATGTTTCATTTAAGTCATGTGTATTCTAAATATATGTAGCTTGCATCTATACATGTCATATAAGATGGTAGGTTTTATTACAAAACCTCATGCTGGTTTCGGAAAGGGACTATGGTCTTTAAATGGTAAAACTTATGGAAAATTTATGCCATTTGTATTAATAGGTGAAGGAGGCTTAGGAGAACATAAACAATTAAATTGGACATTTATTAAACAAGCTGGGACTAAATCTATATATATAATAGCACAGTTCTCTGGAGGAATTGTAAAATTGTCTGGCACAATTTGTTGCTTTTTCCTTCTTAAAGACACCATCTATATATATAATAAGAGAATAGTGGCTTTTCCTACTCTTTTTCTAACTCTCTAAGGTTTCTAGCTCTATAAGATTTTTTGTGATATCATTTAATTTTTTTTTTGTATTTTTATTTTTACCCTTTTTTTTTGAGATTGCTATACTCATTTTTTAAATAATATTCACTTTTTCCTTTATTAACCCATATTTGATCCTTAATCCACAGTGATTTCTTTAGCCAAGTATTTTGAATTAAGGATCTGTCACTTATTAAATCGAACGTGAAATTAATTGAGATTTCTATTTCAAAAAAACACATAGTAATATTTATGATTCGAAAACACAAGTATAACACGTCTCTAAACTAATAAATTTCTAAAAATCTGTAACATAAATTGTAAATTTCAATTTTTAATAATTTTTAAGAAATTTTTATATGGTTATTGTAGTGCAATAATCAATTGATTTTTTTAAAAATTATAGTACTCTAATTTATCGATTCTATAATTAAATTGGAACTTTTTAATAATTTAAATGTTACCGTATTTAGAGTTGGATTATTTATTTGAGAGATAGACTGAATATTGATACAGTTGCACTGTAATAGTTGTTTAATAATTTTTATTAAATATTTTATTTTTATTGAATCATCTCAATTAATTTTTATTTATATATATAATTAACTGGTGTTGTAATTCAAACAAGTGCTACGGTAATTATGTTTCTCACATTCTAGACAGGAGGTCCTGGATTGAAACACACCCACCTCTCCCCTTCCTATACCCACTGTATCAAAAAATAATTAATTGATACAAAAAGTGTTACTGACAAATAAATTCAAATATAATAGAATGGTTATAAAAACTTATGTTTCATAATATTAATATGACTCAACTGGTTGTATTAATAATTTATATTAAATTTTTGTATAAAAAATCATTGACATTTATTATTAGAGTAATTATAGAAGGAAATATTTATTTGACATAAATAACTGATATTAGTTCCCCTCCCGTCCCTATACGCACTGTATGATAGAATAGTTATAAAAAGTGTTAACGACAAATAAATAAATTTGAATATGATAGAATAGTTATAAAAATTTATATCTCACAATGCTAGCATATGACTCAACTGGCTGTATTAATAATTTATTAAATTTTTGTAAAAAAATTTATTGACATTTGTTATTAGAGTTATTATAAGTAGACATGTTTATCTGATATAAATAACTGATATTTGTTAGTTGGCAAATGTGAATTGGTTGTTTATATACAAGTGGTGAATTTGAATGCCCACGGTCATCAAATACATGATTGACAGCTAAACATGTCACTTTTTCATGTCAGATAAATATGTGTCTCTAAAATTACTATTGTTATTATTACTTTTAGATCACGTACAACGCACGGGTGAGAATTCTAGTTGCTTATAATGACATACCACAATTGGCATAATTTGTTGATTTTCTTTATCTGACACAACTGCTTATAATGTCATACCACACCAGTTGTCACTTTTCATAAAAAAAATAATTTGTTACGAATGTAATGATGAAAGATTGAACTCATAACCTGTATGTCAAGACTGCTTTCAAACAGTTGTGCCAAATTTTTATTTATTAACAATTTCATTTATATATCATTATTCTTGCGTGTTTTCAATAAAAAAAATATTTTTTTTAACCACATATATGCTTGAAGGTTAACTGTATTAACGCTACATTTTTTATTAATCTCACCATATTTTTCAAATATACTAAAATGGTCAAAATTAAATTGACATAAATAACTATCTCATTTATAATAATTATAAATGTTTTCCCCTCCTATCTTCTTCCATCCACGGGCACTACAAAAACTCTAATCAATCTATTTTAATTTTTATAATAAAAAGCTATAAGAATCGAAACGAAAAATTTCATTTACTTTGTAAAAAATAAATCATCAGCAACTATTACCTCAATTAATAAGCCAGTTTTTCTGCAACGTCTTAAGATATTTTATCTGTAACGTCTCTAAATTCATGAACATATGAAATAAGATTTATGAAAGAAATAAAGAATCAATTTAATTAATATTATGATTTCATACGAAAAGTAAAATTGACAATTTACTCCCTTTCACGGTAAATATCAATGTGTTAGTTTAAAAGAATATAGGATATGATTGCCCAATAAAGATGTAGAAATGATTTAACCATTATGTTTAATTAAAAACTAAGAAAATAATCACTTTCAGGCATAAAATTTTTGAGCGTTTTGAAGCCGAAAACAAAATGCATTCCTCAATCCAGTCAGATTCCTATATAACATGAATGTGAATATTTTTCTCTCTTTTATTTGAATATCAATAAACTTTTTCTAATGTGGATTAGCCCAATAGAGAAAAGGAATATAATTTTGTATTGCTATTTTCAAGTTTATGTTCTCGAGACTCAAGAATTCTTGCAAAAATCACGCTCAAAATTTATGAAATCAATGCATTATGGGTGCAAAATCTGTATTCCTTTTATTATTATCTAATTAAATTAACTATTTAAGAGGTTAATGAGATATTTGAAAAATAGCTAGTGGTACAGTTATAACAATTATTTTTCAATTATAGTGTGTTTATAATGTGGTGTAATGAAGAAAAAATGTAATGGTAATATAATTACTCGCACTTGAATTGGTAATCTGTAAATACTAGCCTCTAAAATTTTCTATTATATGAATGTGTTATTGATTAAAAATATTAATGCAAATTATTGATAAAAATTTGAATCAAACAATTCTACTCCACAAATATTGTATTTAAAGACGTTTTTAAATTTTGTATTAGTTGATCTGAGGTATTGTGTGTGAGGAGTTAAGTTCTACAATGGAGATCAATAACGTTGGATTTCATTAAGTAACAAATTATGATCTCAATTTTCTTTATTCAGTGCACACATTACTAATGGAATATCTTTTAATTGATTCTCTTAATTGTATATGTGAAACATTTATATATGCTCATTATTCAAATGAAGTCTCATGAATACAATCTGCCATCTTAATTTTATTTACATTAACATATATAATGTGGATTTCGATACATGAGTTGATACGTGCTTTTGGAAACAATTAAAATACAAAATAGAGAATTCATTACATACAGCTAGTTATTGTAGAATGAACATAACTACATACACGTCGTGTATATTTAATTTCTTTGTAATATTAAACCTAGCAAACACAATTACACTATATTTTAAAAGAAAGAACAAAATTTAGAGCAAGTTAAAAATTTAGAACAACCTAAAACTATAATTGAGACTTTATTGAAGGAATTACAACATTTAATTAGTATAACAAATGATTATAAAGATATAAATAAAACTAGGGAGGGCAGTTTTAGCCCCAAAACCTAAGTACCTCACCTTATTAAGTATCGAGATGGGTATAGGGCAAAAGTGTCTGCCCAAAAAGCCTAACGAGATGGGGATGGGTAATGGCAACCCACCCCGCCCCGTTGTCCCGACAATTTTCTTTTTCCTTTTAATAAAAAAAAATTTGTGTGATGGAACTAATAGAATATTTGAGAACTTGTGAGTTGTGAAAATTGAGTTTAACTCTCAAACCTTAACCTACTCATTTTTTTATTAGGCTTTTTCACTAACAAATTCTTATAAGTTTTGTAATTCAAAGTTGGTTTAAAAGTCAAAATATCAAATTCGAAATTGTAAAGGCCAATTCTAAAACAAACCCTAATCTCTCTTAATTCGTTCATTCACCATCTCCAATGTGTGTTGGTGAGTTTATTTACTGTTATTTAAATGTCCTTTTTTTTGCATTTTACTTTTTTTCTGAATTTTTAAAATTTTATGACGATTTTTAAAACGGGAAGAGTAACAGGTATTTTGTACCTAACCGACCCAAACCACCCCACCCCCATACCTGTTTGAGGCAGAAATGAGGTTGGTAAAAACGAGGCAGATACGAGGGAGGCATAGGTGCCCCATTGCCATTCCTAAATAAAACTATACAAATACAAATATTAGAAACAAAACAGAAGATTAATAATTTAACCACACAAATGATAAATATGGAGAATATTACATGAGAGAAATAAAACATAAACTAGAAAAGATAGGAAATACGTTAGGAGTATACAAAAAACCATTAGAAGGAAAAATACAAACCTCAATTAAACAAATTAAGATAATAAGATTAGTGAAACAAGAGGGAAAAAAAAAAAGAAACGATGGAAGAAAAGGGAATACCAAAAAGATTGGAAACTATAGTGAAAAAATAATGTAATCTATATATATTATTATATATATAAAAGCAGATTAGTTTGCAGTACTTTTTACCGCAATTTTTCGGCCAAAATTGTCTCAAGTGAGGACAAAATTCACAGTATAGTCACGGAGAAAAATAAAATATTTAATTTCCTGAGGTATAAGAATAACAAGGGGTCGGGTGCGGTTGCGATCGGGTATGCTACATCAATTAACGTATTTATCAATTTTTTTCTCATCCACACTTAAATCAGAGAGGGGTCAGGGAAGGGTTGGCACATGTAATTCATATTACTCATTTATTAGCCAATTTAAATATATTTATATATTTCTATTTTCATTTTTTGTTTATTAAATAGTATTATAAACACTAAAATTACAATTGAAATTACTAAGCTTTCTTGATAAGTTTTATTATCTTTTTACTTTTCAAACCATTAGAGTTTTTAGTAAATATTTTTATTTTTGTTCAAAAAAAGGTAAATGAGCCAGGTACAAGTTAAAATTATCACACTCTTCTTCAGTACATTGTTAAATCAGGTCGATTTTTTTTATCGCATCCCCGACCGAATTACCTATTTAGTCGGTTACTTCCTATTTTAACATAATCGGTTACCTGTGGGTATCGAGTTTGTCGGGTCTTTTTGCAAGCTCTTCCGATCTGTCACTTAATAACATTCCATATCAAGTAAGCACATAGTAATTATTAGTTAACAACAAGATAATCAAAACATTGTAGTTTAATATGATTAATTATACATTACTTAACATTTCGTACTAATATCAGATATAATTTGATTTGGTATCTTTCAAGCAACGCACGGGTGATAATCTCGTAATAAATGAAAACATAATAAAAATATATGAAGTTATGAAAAAGAAAAGACCCAAAAGAGAAAATAACAGATAAAGAATTAAAAGCTTTAAACATATTAGTAATAAATAAATATGATAACATATCAAATAGAAAAGTATATAGAAAATCTTTCGAAAGAAGACTATATAGAAAAATTTAAAGCCCTTAGTGTAATGCCTCGAGTTTTACAAGCTCGAAACGTTACCTAAATTGCTCCTTTCACTTTGAATTAAGCGGGAAAAAAATTCCTTACAACATGAGGAAATTTTTCTCCTTAAATAACTTCAAAATCTAACTGAGTCGAGTAATATAAAAGGTGAAATACATTTTATTTAATATATAATAACATCAAACTTAGCCAAGGAGAATAAAACATGAGTTTAGATAACGGAAATTAATTTACATATTAGTCTTACAAAAGAGTCGAAGCATAATAATAAGAACTATTAAGTCAATTTTTTTTTCTTTTAAAAAGTTGGAATATCTTTAGTAATGGAGTTGAAACGTCTCATTTAAATGATTTTGGGCTTAATTGAAGGGCTGTTGAAACTTGGGGTTTAGGGATACAAAATGTAAAATCCCAAGGTAAAATTTAATGGATTCTAAGCTTTGGGGATTGAAAAGAACGCAGATGCAATTTAAATACTATTTTACCAAAACATAAAAGCGAAGGGACTGGAATGACTCTAGAGCTAAACCTTAGGGACTAGAAATCAAGCCATTTACAATAAAAATTCTCAAATTCTGAAATTAAGAACAGAACATTTATTATGGAGGGGTGAGGCGAGAGAGAGAGCTGAGGGTTACTGTAGGAGAAAAGAAAAAGGACAAACAAAAAATGACAATAAAATTAGTTGGTGATTATAAGAAAAAAAAGAAATAAAAAGAAAAGGGACAAAAGGATAAATAAGGAAAAAAAGAAAAAAGGATAAATTAAAAAAGATAATAAAATTATTAGTAGGCGGCTACAGGAAAAATAGAAAAAAAAAGGGAACATAGTACATAGTAGGAAAAAAAATAGTGGGTGATTAGATAATAATAGGAAAAATCATAGATAAATAAAAAAGGGGTGGTTATAGAAAAAAAAGAAAAAAAATAAGTATAAATAAAAAAGGATTCACGAATCTTGTTTAGGTGGGAAAAAGATTCCGGAATCCCAATTACTTACACACACACACATATAATATCCATTATTATTAATATATAAATCAAGAATTGTGGGGCCTATAAACACCGCAATTTTCCCGTACTTTTTCGTGGTGTCTGTTAGATATCGCACTCTTATGGTTACTACAATTACCACAAACAGCTGATTTTTTTGTTTTTTTTTTCTTATAAGCTTTACCATATTTATCTCTCCTTTAACTCCAAAATTTCCTCCACCCAATTTCCTTTTTCCTAATTCATTTCAACCTGCTAACCGTCACAAGCAACTCATTTTTTCCCCTCAACCACCAAAAGTACCTCATCTTTTCTTCTTCTTCTTTTTCTTTTTTAAATTTTTTTTCTCAACCGCCACAAGCACGTCATTTTTTCCATTTTTTTAAAATTTTTTTCCCCTACAAACTTTACCTGTCTCTCCTTCGATTCCAGAATTTCCTCCACCCGATTATTTTTCCTAATCCATTTCAATCTATTTCCATACATATCCTCACTCAATTATGTAATTTGAAATGGCATGCAAATCAATATTGATTATGCTGCAATAAATCTATTTATCCTATTATCGATCCATACTCTTGGAAATTTATTCCAAAATTGGGATTTCTTTTCCTTACGAGCCTGAGCTCCCAGTCGACAAAGATCGCTGTAGATGGAGAGTGAATATATAAATAGGATCCCCACTGAATGGGTCTCAATTTGCACACATAATATTTACTCTCTCTTTACATATACTTCTCATCTGAATAACGCAGCTGCAATGACTTCTGTATCTATGATCAAAGAGCTTACTTCAAAACGCGTTGATTGGCATATCATTGCAGCCAATATTGCAACCACAGTAACCTGCATAAATATATTTTAGCTCCATCTTAAATAGGTTTCATTGCTTGCAATGTTTACAACCCACTACTGTAGCTTTAATTTCATAATGTTAGATATTTCCAAATGTAAGAATTACTAAATGAAGACACTGCCCATTCTTCCGGGCCAAGAGTTTTTTTTTTTTTTTTTTATATGTCAATTGTTTAGTACTTATTGAAACGCTGATAAGAAATTTTGCTTATTAAATGGATACTCTCAATTTTCTTTGTTCAGACATCCATGAATGAATTTACATTTCAACTTTTTTCATGCGTGACAACACACTATTAAGCCGCTATTTAATGTGACATAAGTTTTTATCTTATTTTAATCATTAACTCCATGTTTAGAATTAGATAATGAGACCTATACAAAATTTAAATTTTAAATCCATTTATAAACAATTTTTAAATGGTTGCCAAACGGAGTTCCCCCTGAATTTACTTGACAACGTGTTTGTCAAGTTGTAACTCTATAGACAAGACTAACGACCAATTGTAATCATGAAGGTGAGATTTTTTAATAAGTTACCACATGGAATTATTGGAATGGATGTAAACAATGAATATGGAAAAGGGTGTGATTCCTTGACATTATATAAAATTGTCACTTTTTTTAAAAAAAATTTCATTCCTTATCAAATATAATATAAATACTTATTAACTTTTGTTTTGTTTGTGCTAATCTTAGAAAAAAATACTCTATTTTTTTAATCATAATTTGCACTTTTAGTGTAAAATAACATAATATATAAAACGTATTAAACTGATCAAAGAAGATTGATTATTAAACACGTTAAATTATACAACAGTGGTGTTTATATTACGTAGTGTTGATGCTAATACCAAATCAAACTTTATACCATATCTTTTATTTTTATATTATCTATTTATGTAAATTTGTCAGCATATCTCTTTAATTTGGTGAGTATATTATTATATTTTTAACTTAACTAATACATGTTAAGGTCATGTTTGTCATTTACTATGACTCTAAACTGAGTCTTAGAGTTATAACTCAATATGTTCACTGTATTTAAACTTGATGAGTATTAAATTAAAATTAAAAAATCAAAGATATTTGCATTTAATTTAATATTAAAATATTTTCTAAAATTTTCTTATATATGCATTTCTTTTTTAGCACTTCTATCGATGATTAATATTATTATTACTTTTTTTGTTGATTAGTTATTAGACACGGCATAATCCTTACTATGTATTCTTATATTTTTTGTTTTAATTATTGAGCATAATGTATAAGGTTGTTCAAGAATATCTTTACTTAATCCTGAGCTACTAATTCGATTTACAAGGAATGAAATGTTTTGATCGTTCCACCAATTTTACTCGTGAGTTGCTACCATGGGCCGAATCATGTTTCTAACATATAATGCTCACTAAATTAAAGTTATTCATCATTATGACTCATTGGTATAACATTATTTATCCCTTATATCTATCACTAATATTCATCATAATGAAAATGTCTCTGGTGGTGAGTATCACGAATATAAAGTCTTATTTACTCTAATTTTATAAATCCATTTCTCCTGACCAATCTATATCTGATTCCTTAGCTGAAGATGTCGAGTGTCGGGAATTGGGCTGTATAGGTGTTACTTAATAATATGTATTCTATATTAGAAAAATATCTATCACTAATATTATGTATTACATAATTTTAATTTACAAGCCGAATTGGTCTAAAGATCTTGATATGTGATGAAAGTGGAGAAACTAACAATTATACAGTTAATGTTGTTTACAAAGAAGTATTCAATAATCATTGATGGTACGATTCTTTTCCACATATTAGTTTACAAATAATTTATCTTGTATTACAATTAATTTGAATATTGTTCATTTATAATTGCTTTTAAGATTTGTTACAGTCAAATTTTTTCTACGTTATTTTAGCTTCTTTCTCTTACTTTTTTGTAGGAGATTTGATTGATTGATCATATTACATTGTACAAACATGAATCTCATTTATTCACAGATATATTACTGTTAACTCTATTATTGTTTTGATGACTAGTCTATTTTTTATCTTTACATAAAATAACTGGTTATTAAGATATACTCCAATAATTTATTTTAACGCCAATTGTATATATATTTTTTTTGAAGAGAACGCCGATTGTATTTGTTGATGGCTATCATTGTGTCTAATATATAATTTGTTGGTAGTTATATATTCTCGGCCTATATTGTCTACTTTTGGTTATTGAGGTTAGTTCAATCAAATTTTGCTATGCCTTATGAATCTGTATATTAAAATTATAATTTTTTTACAAAAATTTCAATAAGTTACAATTTTAATTGATAATGTCTAAAAAATAATGATCTATATATAACACTAAAAAAAACATCGCTTGATCACATATTCTATTGCATTAGCTGGTTGTTTTTTTCTCTATTTGATTATATACATTTATCATATTATAATTTCATGATGTCTTAGAGCCCATCTTGTAATATTGTTTTTTTATCTTTAATAATGGTTAATTATCTTCTTTGAGCAACCTACTTATGGTGTTTTTTGTCAATTGTTTTAAGAGACCTCTATTCATTATTAGTATTATTATTCATTGTCTTTGCATTTTGTATTTTCATGCTCTACATGTATTTTTCATGTGTGCTTTAGTTTGATTTTTGTTTTAACATTTCGGTCGTTTTAATATCGACAACTTTATTCTCTACTTATTACCATATCCCAAGTTTGGACTTTTATTTAATGGTCAATATGTACAATATATTTATAATATATTTTTGCCTATAAAATGTAATTTATATTTCACGTAATATATGCTTTCTTATTTATATCCCAAGTTTTGACTTTTTTTTAATGATCAATATGAACAAAATATATATTTTTTTCTATCAAATGTAATTTATTTATATTTCATATAATCTATACCTTTTTATTCATAAGCCTTTGCAAACAATATTGTGCAGGACCATTAACATGTTTCAATCTTTTAAATGTTGTGAAAAGCATTTTGATATATATAAAATTCCCCGTGTTATTTTTTTACCATTTTAATTATCCGTGCAACGCACATGTGTTAAACTAGTTATATAATATATATATATATATATATATATATATATAAAGATGAAGATGATAAATATATCAAACATCTCTAATCTTTTTCTCAAAAAAATCATTATTTTTTGAGACATTCGTTTCGCTAATATTTTTTGTAAAATATTTCCTCAAAACTTCATCAATAATTACCGCCTCTCGTTCTTAAACAATGACATTCGTAAAAAAACAAAAAAAAAATTGTATTAACGTGTGATATAAAATTATAAAAATATGAAATTACGAAATTTGTTGCTTGTGCACACATTTAAATTACTTAGAGAGTTCTTTTTAAAATGTTTTCATAGAGAAGCTATCATTTATACAAGAACTGATAATTAACATAAGACTATAAAAAGTATGATGAAAAAAATTTAAGGATGAATATTACCGATGGAATTTGGTTTCTATCGGAAAATATTCTGACGGAATGTGGATTCCGTCGGAAAGATTCTGACGGAATCCACATTCTATCGGTAATTACCAACGGATTTGACTTTTCGTCGGAAACTCAATAGTGTTTCTGGCATACAATCAAAGTCTGTTGGAAACAATCGATGGACTTTTTGGGGCTTTTTTAAAATCATTTCCCAGCCTATTCGTTCATTTATTTTTTGACATTTTTCTTTCACAGATTTGTGTCTTAGGACATATCATATTCCACTTTTTTTAGCGTTTATTAAATATAACATATTTAAGTATTAAGATAAATATTTAGTAAAAAGCACAGAGATAAATGTTTAGTAAAAAGCACAGCGTTAATATGTATACGAACATGCATCTCTCAAAATAAATAAGCTAGTAATAAAAGGAGTTATAAGTAGATAAAACAATTTGTTCATCTGACAAGAGAAGCAAAATTATTGATAATGTAAAGTATTCTAGTTATGAAAATATTGATAGATTTAGTAAGATGACATTACATATAATTAAGTCTAGTATCAATTAAAAATGCAATAAAAGTTGCAAAAAAAAAAATGATTGCAATTACATACTAAAAGCTAATTTTCATGCTTATCTTGACATGTTGAAGGTGTTATTCAGTTTTTATTTACAATGAATATAATATTCGAGTTATAGACAATTAAATATAAGAGTTTAAGTTAGCATTATTAATTTAATTAGTTAATATATATATATATACATGTTGGAATGCATCTTGCGGTCAATGATTTATTATTATTATTATTCATGTAATTAATTAATATACATATATTTTTAAGATCCGTGTTTGTATCCGTAAAGTGTTATGTTAAGGTTTTTTGCAAACTAGAGGATAAATTAATTGATATATAGCAAGTAAAATTTTGTTTTAAATTTAAAAAATTACAAAAAATTAAAAGTGTTATTAACAATCAACAACCCTTAGATATAAAAATAGAAAATGATTTACGTTTTTGTATCTGTAATTAAAAATATAAACTAAAGTTAGGGGGAAAAAGAAAAATCTACAACAAACACGAACAATCTCCACAAAATACACTAATTGGCATGGAACGGAAATAAACATCAAATATAGAATCTTAGTACGCATAATAATCATTGTAGTTGTGAAACTCAAAACATATTGAGTAGTTATTCTAGTAAAACCATTTTTTATTATCTTTAATTTTAATTAGCAATGAATATATAATGTAGAAAACTAAGAGTAAATATTATACTAATGTTATATAATCAAATAAATTTATAATATAAACGACATATTTAATATAATAAAGTTTAATGAAATAATAAATGATATATTAATCCAATGCTTTAAAAAAAATTATCAATTTTAAATTAACAAAATTAGTAGAAGATGCGTTATTTATATATATATATATATATTTGTTGAGAAAGCATTAACAAGAACACACAGTAGCCTGGTGGTTGGAAACTTACTCCCTACTCCCAGGTCAAGGGATTTGAATCACTATGGCTGCAAATTGAGGAATATTAATTCGCGGTTTGGTGGGTCGGGGCGCGGGTTTCGGGTTAGACCCATGGGTGCACAAGCGGGTTGGGTTAGGTAAAATTTATTTATTTATTATTTTTTAGAGGTCTGTTGAAAATCTGTCGGAAATTTCTGATGGATTTTTCTTCAGTCGGAAATTTCCGTCTGAAACATTACCGAGCAGGGTATCACAAACGGTTTTTCTGACAGATTTTTTCCTTCGGTGACGGGTATTTCCAATGAATTTTTGAGTTTCACCAACGGAATTTTCCGTCGGTGATGCTCTGTTTTCTTGTAGTGTAACACACAAATGAATGTTAAAAAAAAATTGAATTTTATGTGGAACTTTCATTTTTTAAACATACCTTTAGGTTTCTTTACCATTTTCATATTAAATTAGAGGGTGAAAGGTGATGGGAAGGAATGAGGGGGGATGTGTATGGTTTGAACTTGACTCTCTTGCCAGAAAATTTGAGTATTTCAACCATCGTAACACATTTCGAACCACAACTTTTTTTCTTTTACTACAGCCCATATTAGCAAAATAAAATTTCTTTATCCGCTTCTAGTAGTGTTGATGATAAATAGTATGTTCATGTGTGATATAAGTATATCAAGTATATTCGTTATAAAACACTAAATGTATGAGTACCAAATAAAATGCTAGTCCCGGCAGAAGGGTGAAAACTGTTGTAGAAAATTCATGAATAACGTGCCTATTAAATTCTTAGACAGTGTAGTACCTTAACATCACGTGCATATGCTAATAAAATATAACTTACGAAATCAAAGAAACCAAAATTAGAATGCAAAAAATGAGAGATGAAGCGAGTTATGCAGAAGCAAATCTCCTTAGGATAGATTTCGCCCCAGTTAGCCAAAGTGCACATGGAATTATGGACGTCTATCTCCCAAGATAATGCTTCTTCCAAGTTGATACCACACTTTTATACCAACCTTGTCAGTCGAACCTTGACCAATAATACTCTTCTAATGCTTGCAATTCTTTTTAAAATAAATGGGACGAATTTAGAAAGAAGAAGGAATATAAGATATATATCTGATGTTTTTGGAATGAATAAAACGAGTTCTAGAGGCCCCTATAAATAGATGTTGGAAAGACACCTCTTGAAAAGACATAACCCTTACAAAGGTTACAACCATTGGAATAATACCTTGTAGGAATTAATCATGTCTAAAAGTCACAATCCTTCACTCACTTAGCTAATCATGAACACAACGTTTTGAACTATCCGCCGTTATTGTGAGCCTAGACAATAGATCATACATATTATCTTCCATATCAGTCTTGGTTTTCATTATTTCGGCCCTGAACTTGGGTTCTGCGAGTGCTTTAGAGAATTCGTCTAAGTCAAGTTCTCAAAAAACTATCCATATTCACACTTACATAGGTGACGTACTATAAAGAGTATCCTACAATACCTCACTTGTACATGTTACAAGATATAGTCATCATTAAAAGCATAGCTTATCCTTAACATTCTTTGTAGGCAACACTTTTGCATCATAAACGGGAAGGAGTGTAAACCTCCAAAGTGCTTCTCTTAGAGTTAATCATATCCACTTTTCCTATTGAACCCAGTCTATGGGATCTCCAGTCGCTAGTTTAAGTTTCCCTCAAGTTAAGCCATCTTGTTTTAGGCTTTAATCCTATTTCCCTCTATGCACAGTCTATTCTCTCTCTCTCTATGACCCTTTAGTAAACGGATCCGCTAAGTTATCTTTCGATTTAACAAAATCAATGAATTTTTTTCCATTTGAGAATGTATTACCAAGTCTTACCATAATTCAAGATAAGTTATACCTTATATATGTAGCTAGCTATTACATATCACAATCCATGTAACAGGTATATATTGTCTATCCTTCTGCTTTAGTTAAAGTTATGATAGTAGCCCTGACAAATCTGGTATACACTATTTCACCATCACACTTGACACATCGAATTCATAACCTGGAACCATTTTCTTGTTTGGGTTTCATAGTACAATGTAACATAGACCAAATTCTCATTAATAGAAATGCAACCACTATAATTCCAAGTTGAAGGTTTAGCATTAATACACTACTATCCATCCAGCCTCAAGTTCTCAATATCCAAATTTGAAGAAAGCAAGGCTGCCCTCACAATTCACAGGTAGTCTCTAATTCAAGTTAGATACAATCTAACAACTCTAGCCCCAACAGTAAAACTCAATATTCTACAACAATGTCACTATCGAGTTAATTTCTCTTGTGTAACTCTAGCAACCTTACTTGCTAGATCATCCATTTGTTTCTAATTGATGAATACCATAATAATGGTATAACATTTGTACGGCCTTATAGCATTGCCTGAAAATAGTATCGTCATGCCCAATTACAAAAGGGATCTAGTTGGTTTAGAACCCAAAATTTGCCAACATTTGGCTATGTCTTTCCAGTTAGAGATCTGTTCGTTCATAAATTTTCAACCAAACTTCACTGGTTCAACTACCACCACAGAATATGCTATCATAAAGTTGCCAAGACCAGACTTGCCTATGGTTCAATCTCTTTTCAGCGAACAAACCTTTTCATCACACGGAAACGTACATCAAGCTTTCTAGATATCACCTGAACTCATCTTGGGAAACAAGACCTCCTAAACCTCTTCAACTTTGTGTGGATAGTCCATCGCACATATATTGATCTTCTATCAATGCACTTTTAAGGGTTTGCCAAACAAACACCACTTAAAGCGTGAAATCTGGTTGAAAGAACAAGTCTCGCGGATAGACAGTGTGTTTTTATTCTTCTCTCGGTCAAGCTCTCAAAATATTGCAAGAATGATTATTGCTCAACTCGTGTGTTCCATCTAGTCGACCTATAATAGAAAATATAGGATGGACTTTGAATTCTTGTGCAAGACAAGAATTAAAGAGTCCGAATCCATATAGGAATAGAACATAACGAAAGTTAGAATTTCATACTACCATAAACACATAAACTTTCCTAATCTAAATTGAACTTATCAAGCAAGAAGTTAAACCTAGTTAAATAAGGTAATAACAATATAACTTAAACTAGGAAACTAGAAGTTGCATGAATTAAAACTTTCTTGTGCCTCAAGACATTGTACACACGCCCCAACATTATCTTTTCAGTCAAGACAAGTAATTTGCATGCTAGAATAAATATAACACGTAAACTAAGTCATGCAAAATGTGTCACTAAATTTTAACACTTAACTAAAAATTAGGAATGCCAATTTTGCAAAAGTTTTTGTACTAACAATCACTCATTTTGGCTTTTCTATTTTTTCAAAACAAGGTAGTAGCTCAAAGTGTCAAAAATTTCCTAAGGGTTTCAAAATATGTAAACAAATAAAAACTCCCCCTTAGTAAGAAAAACTCTTCCTAAGATATATCAGAGCAATACATATATAAATAACATATAAAATGTAATTCTCTATGCTAGATGTATCCTATCATGCTACTAATCGTCTCCTCCTTTTTGACAAAAGGAGAAAAGCTAAATGTAACATGTAGAAAACACCAGTAAGATCAAAGCTAAAAGGTATAAAACCCATATCAGAGCTCAAAACAGTATTTCCAACACCAAACTGTTGTAACAAGAATAAGGGGTTTAAAACTTGTAATCCAAAATATTAAAACAAAAATTTAAAAATAGAAAAAGTTAAAACTAAAATTTAAATGAGAGTTTCAGAAACATAAAATGCTTTTGAGAAGTCTCTTTCCTTCTTCTTTCATGTCATTATAGCAGGCTTCAATCAGATTTCTTTGTCTTCTTGGCTTCTTTTTTCAACTTCTTCTCTTGGTCTTCATCTTTTTCAACTGGTCCCTTCTTATTCTTCTTCTTCTTCTTCTTCTTCTTCTTTGGGGTTGCTATCTTGGATGTATCTAGCTTGGGTCTGCTAATGGTTCGGTTGCATCCTACTTCTGGCTTGCTGCTGCTTGATGATCTACTGCTTTCAGATACGCCCTTAGAAAGACTGTAATGTCTTCATCTTTATAGACAAAAGTTTGTCCATTTAAAAACAAATAATGAACCATTAAACTGGAAAAGGATTGAAAGAATTTTAAAAGTCAGAACGTGAGTACTGGAAGTTAGTGAATTGTTTTCTGAATTCTAATAACTCAGCCTTCAATCTGGATATATGCTATATAACTTCCATGTATCATGCTCAGCAGATGCCACAGAAGTAATAGATTGTGTTGTAGGTTTGAACAATTTAGCACGATGATCCATTCTAAGTAGAGCTATAGGCTGTGACCAAATATCCCTTTGCATATCCTCAACTCCCTGATCTTTCAAATACTGAAAAATAATCTATGGAAAAGGAAGTTTATAGGTCTTGGAATGTCTAGGACCACTGCCAGATATACATCTCCTAATCATATCATACACATGTTGTCCCCAATCCAATGGTTTCTTAGTGCCCAGCTGATAAAGAATAAGTGCCCTCAGTCTGTTCATTTTTGTCTTGTGTGTGAATGGTCCAAATTAGTCATCACAAATTTATGTAGCAATTTATATCTCAAAGACATCTGTGCTACCCTAAAATCTGATTTCCTAGCTGGCCAATTTGATCCAATCAATTCTTGGGCTATCTCATTATTAGATATATTCTGCTCAGTGTTCTCAGTTATATGAAACTGTCTAGCCCCTATTCTAGCTTCTCAGACTATTTGGATTAAATCTCACCATTCTCTCCCTTACATAGATTTTTGATGTGAATAAGCACTTAGAATCACCAAGATTTTTAAGAATATTAGCTAAAAATTCTCTAACAACGATCTCATTAGCCTTGCCATGATAGTTAAATAATTTTTTAATTTTAAAAAAATTTACCAACTTCCCTAGACCAAACTCCTCAATATCAGAAAACATAATTCTCCGTTCATACTGAAATTTTCTAAAAATCACATATTTCTTGAAAAGTTTTGCAATTTTGGAATCATGAAAATGAAAGTTATAAGGAACAAAAGAACCTCGTGCTATCCTGATTTCACTGTGCTTGAAGTCTTTTGGATCATCAGGATGCGTTTTGACCTCATCTGAACCTTCTGGGGAAGAGTCTTTTCCAGATACATCCTGGTCTGGTAAATCTTCCTCTGATTCTAATTAAGCCCTTTTTCTCAGACTCCCAATTACAACTCCGTTGGTCTCCATTTGGTGGGAATTTTTCTGGTTGGTTCCACCTTTTGTTTTCCCTTTTAGATTTCTTCCATTTTCTACTTTTCTTTCTCAGAAAATACCTCAATAACCTCATTATCAGTAGAGAATTCCTTAGAATTCTCTTATTCTTCCTCAACCTCATACTCACTTTTTGATTTATCATTCACCTTTTTCGATTTTTGCTCTCTGTCAGGAGTGGATGTATCATCATCTGATGCTTCTGACTCAGATTTCCTAGAATTGTCAGATCCTTCTTCTCTAGATTCCTCCTTCATAGAATGTGAAGAGGATTTATGCTGATCTACGTCTCCTTCAACTAACTGGGTTTGAATTTGATTTGTTTCCACTTACTGTTGATTTTCTCCCAAATCATTAGGGCTTTCATGTTCCCTAGCGATCGATTGTAGAATCTCCTGAAGATTTGGGGCTTCTTGAAGAACTTCATTAAAACATTATGCACTGGAATTTCTGGTTAAACAGTAGGCTGTTTAATTTCTGGTACTGGTGCTTCCTGTTCGACAATTGGTGACACTAGTGGAATTGGGTTTTCCGATGGTTGTGGCAGATTCACTTCTGCAGGTGGGCTTCTTCAAACAGAACCTTAGCCCAAGCAGGATCGATTTGGTATGGAACTTCCATTGTTTGGCTTTCCAATTATGGAATCAGTGTCGGATCTATCTGACCAACAGTTTCTACATGTGGAATTTCCTATTGTGGTTGTGCTGGAGGATTGATTTACGCCTGATTCTCCGTCGATTGTGAAGATCGCGAGGGACCTTCATCTGCTTTCGTGCTTCTAGTAGTATGGCTTCCGTGACCACCACGTCTTCTTCTCTCCCTGCCTCGAGCACCTATTTTGGCAGTAGCTCCTTTTCCAGCCATGACTCTCTGTGATAAGATTTTTGAAAAGAAACACAAGAATACTCAGAAAGTTTGGAGAATTTGAGAGCATTTAGTTTTTTTAGAATGAGAGAGTTTCAGCTAGGGTTAAGAAAAAGATGGAAGGTTATGAAAATAAGAGGGAAACTAAAAAGTCTCTGACATTGGTCTTCAAATTTATCCGTTGGAGATCTAAAAAATTGTACAAGCAGTTTTATTGTAATTGCCACAAACGGAAGCTCAGCCAGATGTATACTGCTTGACCCATCAACTAAAGTACGAGATGCATCTAGGCTAAATTCATATAGGCAAGCATATGAAATGTAATGAACCAACATTTATTTAATCAACAGTACTGAATACTTTCCAAAATACCTTTTGAAGATCACACCATGAAGTATTCAGCCAATTGAATTGTTCTCAATAGAAGGAATTTATTTTTGAATGGAATTTATTTTGAATTTATCTTTTCATGGTCAATCCTGACTTCACTTTGCACTTTGTGAGGACCTAACTTATTGAGACCTATGAGTGATGCACGAGAAGACCGATCATCATCTGAACAACTCTTATAAAAAGAATACAACTTTTTGCATGCTCGACTTTTTCTATAATTTTGAGCATTGTCTTCTGAGAGTAAAGACAGCTGCATGCACTCAAAGACTTGGTTGACTGGTAGCTTTTGCCCTTACCGACTCTGCTCCTTATACATTATTAGTCATATATAGTGCCGAAGAGTGTAGATACTGTATACTGACCATAGGTCTATATCAAAATTATGACTCTCAATCAATAACCCCTTATAGTGCAAAGCAGACAGGATGTATTCCATTATTTTTATGCGGTTTATCTTTATAGATTTAGGAGAACAAGTTTTGACTGATCGCTTTAGGATGTGTCCTTCTCTGGTATCTCAGTGATATCTTGCGCAGATATAAAGTGATTTGATTAATATGAAGATGAATAACGCACAAATCACACGATAATATGAAAAATGCAAATAATAAAAACTTTCCGTTTTTCTGAGATTTTCTCATGTTTCAATTTTTTTATGTATATGCAATGCAAATATTTTTTTTCATGATACTGATCTTATTTAGGCCGTATGCAAATGCCAATGTGTTTTCTTAGACTTTCAAACCTAGATGTATCCAATGCTTTAGTAAATAGATTTGCAAGCTGATCCTCTGTCTGAACATACTCCAAGGCAATCACTTTCTGTTCAACCAACTCTCTAATAAAATGATGTCTTATATCAATATGTTTAGTCCTAGAGTGTTGAACTGGATTTTTGGAAATATTTATATCACTTGTGTTATCACAGAAAACAGTAGCCTGATCTTGTGAAATTTCATAGTCGTCCAATATATGTTTCATTCATAGAAGCTGTGTGCAACAACTTCCTATAGCTATGTATTCTTCTTCTGCTGTGAAGAGTGAAATGGAATTTTGTTTTTTGCTCATCAGGGCAACCAAGTTGTTCCCTATATAGAAGCATCCTTCTAAAGTACTCTTTCTATTATCAACATTTCCATCCCAATTTGCATCTAAGTATCCAGCAAGATTAACATTGGTATCCTTAGAAAACCATATGCCATACTCTGTTGTTCCGCTGACATATCTGATAATCCTCTTAGCTTCCGCCAAATGTGTCTCTCTCTCGGCTTTGACTGATACCTTGGACATATACCTTTGCTGAAGGATATGTTTAGCCTATTCGCTGTCAGATAAAGTAAACTCCCAATCATACTACAATATAAAGTAGGACGTGTGCTCTTCCGATCTTGATCATCCTTTGACAATTTTAAATTAGTAGCCATTGGAGTTCTCATCGTTTTAGAATCTTCCAAGACAAACTTCTTTACCAGATTTCTAGCATACTTTGCCTGAGAGATAAAGATGCCACATACGTCCTGCTTCACTTGTAATCCCAGAAAGAATGCAAGTTTACCTACCGTGCTCATTTCAAACTCAGTTTGCATTGTCTTGACAAATTCTTTTGTCTTAGCTTCTGATGTTGATCCAAAAATAATATCACCCATATATATCTAAGCAACAATGATTCATTTCTTCAATTGCTTGATGAATAGTCTTATCAGTTCCTCTTCTATGGTAGCCTTGTCCAAGAAGAAAAGTGGTGAGTCTTTTATACCAAGCTCTGGGAGCTTGTTTTAAGAGATCGGAAGAGCGTCGTCAACCTATACACATGATCAGGATAATGTGGATCAGTGAATCTTAGCGGTTGCTCAACATATCCGATCTATTCAGAATGCCATTAAGAAATGCATTTTTCACGTCCATTTGATATAGCTTGAAATCCATATGACATGCTACGATAAGTAGTAATCTGATTGACTCAAGTTTGGCTACTAGTGCAAATGTCTCATCAAAGTCTATCCTATCCATCTGGGTATAGCCTTAAGCCACAAGTTTTGCTTTGTTCTTGATGATCTTACCTTGTTCATCAGACTTGTTTTGAAGACCCATTTAGCTCCAATGACATTGCCATCAGAGGTCTTGGCACTAGTTTCCAAACCTGATTCCTTTCAAACTAATTCATCTCTTCTTGCATTACTTGAACCCAATTTTCATCTTGTAATGCTTCTTTCACATTTTTAGCTTCAACCAGTGAGATGTAAAACATGTGACCAAATTTTTGTTGAAACCTTCTTCTAGTCACCATCCATTTTCTTTTGGATAGGACATTGTCAACTGGATGTGCCTTCTGGATTCTAGTAGATGGTTGCTTTCTAGGTTCTGGTTCTGATTCTGGTTCAAGTACTAAGTCAGATTCAGATTTTGCAATTTGATCATTCTGTCCTCGGCTAGATGTATCTTGCTTAGGTTCTGCTTGTCCCAATGCGTTTGATTGAAGTAGGATGTGTCCTAACTCAGTTTTGTTCATCTGATTTTGCACTGTGATAACTTCCAGATTTTTAATTTTAGGTTCCTATGAATAAATGGAGTAGTCAGTAGTATCATCAACTCTAATATTCACAGACTTAACAATATTCTGAGTATGCATATTATAGACTCTATAGGCTCTAGAATTCTCAGAATATCCAACAAAGACTCCTTTATCAGGTTTGGTATCAAATTTACCCAGGCGATCTTTATTATTCAAGATATAGTATTTACCACCAAAAGCATGGAAATTGCCCAACTCAGGTTTTCTGCCTTTCCAAATTTCATATGGAGTCTGATTAGTTCCAGGTTTAAGTGTTACTCTGTTAATAATGTAACATGCAGTATGCATAGCTTCAGCCTATAACTTAGCAAGTACTTTTTTACTATTAAGAATAACTTTAGTCATTTTCTGTGAGTTCCTATTTTTCCTTTCAACTACACCATTTTGTTCAGGGATCCTAGGTGCAGAAAATTAATGCATGACACCATATTTCTCATAGAAATTAGAAAAGTAAGAATTATCAAACGCTTTGCCATGATTACTTCTCATTCTTTTTAATGTAACATCTTCATCAGATTTCTCATTTGAAAGATTCTGGAACAAAACACAAAATTTGTCACATGTATTAGATTTTTCTCTAATGAAATCAAACTATATATATCTAGAAAAATCATCAACATAGACATAAATATACTTCTTACCACCAATGCTTTCAGTTTGGATAGGACTCATAAGAACTATATGTATAAGTTCAAGAATATTGGAGGTAGATAGGTGCTGACATACTTTGTGTGAATTTCTGGTTTACTTATCTTTCTAGCATGGTTCACATATGCTCTCAGGAATTGTCTTCAATTCTAAAATTCCTCTAACGGCTCCACTTTTGGTCAATTTGAGTAGACTTTGATAGTTTATGTGACCCAATCTCTTATGCCAAAGTTTTGCAGGGTTAGTACTAGCAACTTTGCAATTAAGCTTTGAATTCAGAATATAGCATTTCTCACTAGACCTAACACTTTTGAGTAAAGTTTGTCCAAGTAAGTTATACTCAGTATCAAGATAAAAAACTTTACACTCAGTTTTAGAAAAGAGCACTCTAATATTATCATCATAGAATTGACCAACACTCAAAAGATTAGCTTTCAGACCATAAACAAATAAAACATCTTTTAGAATGGTTATGCCTTCAATACAAATATCTCCAGATCACTCAATGTGACCTTGTTGTCCATCTTTTTTGCTGTCATGTGTATAGAACATCCACTATCAAAATACCAAATGTTAGGGATTAAAGCACTTAAAGATAGTTTCACAACATAACTCTTGTACTCACTCTTCTTCACCCAAACCTGTTTTACTTTACCTTTTGCTTCAGGTATTTTAACTTTGTGTGTATTGATTAAGTTAATGTATTTTTGACCAGTGAAAACATCATAACCAAATTCACCACAAAAGTTACAATTTACATATCTGACCTTACCATATACATTAGAGTTCTGAACTAGTCTGATAGTAACAGGTTGGTTTCTGGTATTCTGTTGTTGCTATTTTGGTCAGTGTTCTTAAAAGCATGAAGCGTGGAAAAGCGTCTACCTTTCAAACATTGCGAACTTAACCGCGCTGCGTTAAAAAGCGTTTTTCTTTTCTTTTTTTTTTATTTTAACAAATCTAAAATTATTAAATATTTGAAATATATATCCTATATTGGAAAGTAAATGTAAAATCATAAATATTGACGTGTGCTCTTCCGATCTTATCTACTTTATAATTTTAACAATTTTACGATACAATTTTGATTTTTCAAAAAGCAAAAGATGGATAATTCCTACTTTATTATGCGTTTATAGAGATTAAGTATTACAAAAATAATATAATTGTCATAAATAAATAATAGTGACCATTTAAAATAAAAGCAAAAAATTCATTTTGCACTTTTTACTAACAAGAAAACCACTTAAATAAATAAGAAGATGTATAAAAATCAATTCTCCATGTGTATGCATATATATATTATAATAGCATATAACTTAAATAGAGTCCATAAACATATTATAAATCCGAACAATTTTCTTTAAAAAAATCCTTACAATGTTACAAATTCTAGTAACATTATATGTTAACATAATTGTTCTTGACTATTGCTAAAAAATTAATATCATAATGACTTTAAGGCAAGTTAATAATTGTCTTGGTCCTTTATATTTAGCTTTAAGTTTAAATGATTGTCATACATTGAAACTTTTGTAAAAAAGCAACATGATTGGGTCTTATAAATAAGATGAGCCTTTGTCCAAGTGACTATGTAAAGAAAATTTTGTGAACTTTTAAGCAAATTAATAATTGTCTTGGTACCTTATATTTAGCTTTAAGTTTAAATAAATACCTTAACCATATCTCGAAGGTATGTTAAAAAAAAAAGCTCCTAGGCATAAAAAAGCACTCCTAGGCGGTCAACAATTTTTGTTGACCACTTTTTTCCTCGCTTATAGCCTAAGTGAGGCGTAGAGGCTTCACTTCACACCTAGGCAACGCTTTTTAGAACACTGGTTTTAGTGGATTGTTCTTATAGACATTTCTGTTCAAAGAGGGAGACATATCCTGCTTCGGTCCAGAATTCTGCTTTTGTCCTGTTGGTTCTTTTTGGAAGTTTTCTTCTGATTCTTTCACAAAAACTATTCGCTTAATAGCTTTGCCTTTTCCATCGTACCCTAGTCCAGATGTGTCCCCTGAAGGTCTTCCATACTTTAGATCGGAAGTCAACCTAGCAGCTCCAAGTGTCAACTTTTTGATCCTCTCATTGGCATGCGCTGGATCTGTTTTTAGTTGATTGATCTATTCATCTTTTTGATCAATGGATTTATGCAGATCTCTCTTTTCATCATCAAAGAATTTCATCATGAATTGAAGTATGTCAGATTTATCTTGTTCTGCCATCAGCTGATTCCACAATATTGGACAGTTTGGACAGGATATCTCATCATTTATTGATAGTTTTGTAGTATTAGCAGTGAGACAGTTCATTGAACTAGTTTGAGGCTGGACATGTGCTGTCGTAATAATAATAATCTGTTCTTCTAATGAAGTTTCTGATGCTGATCTAGACATGTCCTCTTTGTCTTAACTCCAGCAATGTGTTTGGCAACTTGGTTTATAAACCATTTTGTTTATAAACCGCCACGTGACATCTTTTTATTAGTTTCACTTTTTTCAAAAAATTAAAAAGTAAAAGTCAAGCCGCAGTTTTTGACTTTTCACATAAAACGACCAATAAAATGATGCCACATAGTTGTTTATAAACCAATTTATAAACAACTATTTTGCCAAACACATTGCAGGTTATTTTCATTACTTTTTTGCCTTTCTTCTTCTGAGTATTTGCACATTCTACTGCAATATACCTGTAACCTTCATATTCACTGCATCTTATGCTGCTAGCAGTTTGTGCCTTAGGAATAAAGTTGCTCCTCGATATTTTGTGGCTAGATTTCCTCTGTTGATTTTGTTCTTCACCATCTTGCTTCTGATTTTGCATCTGATAAGATCTTTAAGGCTTGTACTGATTTTGGAAACTCTACCTTTTTGTTGTTTGTTCTTCCAGAACTTCTTGAATTATTTGGTAAGGAGTGTCATGTTCTCTTCATCGTTAGTATCCTCTTCAGTTTTAGATTCCTCCACCTTGCTCTTGAATGCAATTCCAGGCTTTTTCTCCTTTGTTTTCTTAGACACGTTTAGCTGGTATATTAACAAGGATCCCACAAGCTCTTCAACCTTCATCTTTTTCAGATTCTTGCTTTCTTCAATGGCAGTCACCTTTGTGTGGAATCTATCTGGAAATGATCTGAGGATCTTTTTGACAATCTTCCATTCAGAATATATCTTGCCTAGAGCCTGTGCTTCATTGGTGATTTCACACAACCTAGCATAGCAATCCTTGAATTCTTCATTGTCCTTTATTGTGATTTGCTCAAACTCAAGAGTGAGTATCTGGAGCCTTGAGGACTTAACTGATGTTGTCCCTTCATTAGCAACTTGAAGAGTATCCTAAGCTTCCTTAGCAGTCCTGCAATTAGTAACAAGTTTGAACTGATTTTGATCTATAAAGGAAAAGATAGCATTTAAAGATTTAGAATTCCATCCACATGTAGTGTTTTCTTCAGTAGTAAATTGAGCATCAAACTTAACAGAGACAATAACATCTGTAATAGTGATAGTGGTGCTGTGTAACTAGTAATAATAGAAGTCCAAGCTCTATTATATATAGACTGAATATAAATTTGCATGCGAATTTTCCAATATGCATAGCTAGACCCGTCCAGAATAGGTGGTTTAGCAGAGGATATATCCATGTCTAGATGAACATGATCTCACTAATAACTTAAGTGAACCTGCTCTGATACCAACTATGAATGTGTGATTATCTAGACTTTAATCAGGATGTATCATACCTAGCTATTTAAATAGATAATCTGGTGTAAAATGTAACGCGACCTAGATATATCTAGCTTGAGTATGTATGCGGAAAATAAATAACACTAGATATGTTGACGCGGAAACCTTAAAAAGGGAAAAACCACGGGCACCCTTGCCACGGGACAAATCAATCCACTAACACAGATAAGAGTTTAATACAGCTCAAGGTAATTAGTGATATTGCAATATACAGTAAACATTCAAAAGGAAAACTTATAAAAGAAACTCCCTCTTTATGCCTTTTGACATGTGACAATATGCGTTGATCGTATCTCTCACTCTTGCGCTCACACGAGAACGTACATCAAGCTTCATAGATATCACCTGAACTCATCTTGAGAAACAAGACCTCCTAAACCTCTTCAACTTTGTGTGGATAGCCCCACACACATATATTGATCTTCTATCAATGCACTTTGAAGGGTTTGCCAAAAAAAAACACGACTTGACGCTTGAAATCCGGTTGAAAGAACAAGTCTCACGGATAGGCAGTGTGTTTGTATTCTCCTCTCGATCAAGCTCTCGAAATATTGCAAGAATGATTATTGCTCAATTCGTGTGTTCCATCTAGTCGACCTATAAGAGAATATACAGGATGGACTTTGAATTCCTATGCAATACAAGAATTAAAGAGTCCGAATCCATGTAGGAATAGAACAAAGGAAAGTTAGAACTTCATAATACCCTAAACACATAAACTTTCCTAATCTTAATTGAATTTGTTATGCAAAAAGTTAAACATAGTTAAATAAGGTAATAACAATATAACTTAAACTATGAAACTAGAAGTTGCATGAATTAAAACTTTCTTGTGCCTCAAGACAACACGCCCCAACATTATCTTTTCAAGACGAGTAATTTGCATGCTAGAATAAATATAACACGTAAACTAAGTCATGCAAAATGTGTAACTAAATTTTGACACTTAACTAAAAATTAGGAATGCCAATTTTACAAAAGTTTTTGTACTAACACGTGCAACTTTATAATTCATGAAATGTCTTAAATCATACTCCAATTGAGTAATGATACACGTAGTTCACCGGTTGCTTTATCAATTGACAATTTTACCATTAGAAATCTAAATCCAAATAGGTCCTTTAACTTCTTTTTATAATTTTTGTCGACCGGTAAACTAACCGGTGAACAAATAGGGATGTTTATCATTATTCTACTCCAATTAGCCAAAGGATGCGTAAAGCACCTGCCACTCCTTGCTTTTGTAAATAAATCTCATAACATAGATTCCGTCATTCAGTGATCTCTAGTCCACACCCACAAGATGCTTCCTGTTGTCATTTACATGTTTTCCAAGTTTGACATATTAACTAAAATATAGAAAATCTGAAGCCGTCACAAGATTTTAAAATTCAATTAATGCACTTGAAACCAACAAATGTTTTTCAATAGCTGGCTACCCACTACTAAAAAACTAGCTTTTAATGATAGGAAAATCCATCACTAAAGGTTGGATTTCCGTCGGAAATGACCTTTTCTGATGAAAAATGGCTGCCAGAAATTCTTTCGGTGAAGCTCTGCTCGCTAATGTTTTCGTCGGAAAATTCGTATCCCTCAGTAATTTCTGATGGATACGAATCCGTCAGAAATTTTTCTGACAGAATAAATCTTTTAGAAATTTTTCTGACTTATTAGATTCCGTCGAAAATTACAGACGGACACAAAAAAAATAAATAAGAATTTTTTTGTCTGACCTGGCCCGCCATCGGAACCGGCGCTACAGCCCGTGCCAAGCTCCGACCGACCCGTTAACCCGAAAAATTTATTTCCCTATTGTACTCAAAAGACTTCGAACTCAAGACTTAGTGGTTGGGGAATGAAGTCCCAACCATCAGGCTAATGTATATGCTTGTTAACAAGTTGCTCCGAAACATATATAAAGTATATTCTAGCAATCTTCCCAATTAAAAAATATCGCATTTTCCTTTTCAAACACTGAGGCTTTTTATTAATTAAATTTTTGTTATATTATTTCATATATATCCTTTATACTCTAAATTTATTTGTCTGTGTTAATTAATATAAAATGTTTTACACTTCTTTTCTAGACCATAATATATATTCATTGTTAATTAAAAAAGACGATCTGTTAATTTTTTTGTCCTATTAAAATAAAATTTGATTAACGTGAATTTTTTTGTTTTAAAAACCTAATAATTAATAAAGAATTTTATTTACAACCATTATTTTAAACTTTAACGACCATATAACACCAAATAAATATCTTCATTGATGATTAAAATTTTTTTATATTAAATATGTCATTTATACTCTAAATTTAATTATTTGAGTATGTCATTAATATAATGTTTTGCCCCTAGTTTTCTACATCATATATTCATTGTTAATTAAAACTAAAAATAATAAAAGAAGATTTACTAAAATTCATTGCATTCTATTAGCAAGAATGTGATTTAAACAATAACCACAAAATAACTGATAAAAGATTAAAGTTTTTTGTTTTATATTTTTTCATTGGGTTATACAAATGAATTGCCGAACATTATAAGAGTGCATGGAATTGACATTTTCATAAGAAAAGTGTACGGGTCATATATGCGAACGTAGCTGAAGGAAATGATTATATATATGTGTCCACATGCCGCATATATAGCCAGCAATAGTTGAGGGACGACATCTAACTACTCATAACTACAATTATTGTTATGCATATTTAGACTCAGGGCCGGACTTGTAGTGATCCTGGCCCTAAAAATACAGCAAAAAAATACAAGAAGACTAAAATTATTCAATATTAACCAAACAAAACGATAATTTAAGTTGTTAAACAAAAAGAAATTATATAATAATTCACTAATCAAGAATAAACCCTACTACAATTGATTTTTTTTTTGTGGAGTTTTTTTTAGTTTTTTCTTTGAATGGTTTGAGTTGTGAAAACAAATGTTTGTTTAACATACATATTAAAATTTGTAGTACTTTTAATCAAATAGAGGAGAAACGTGAAAGAAGATGATTAGAAAATACAGAAAAATTTAGGAGATTGGGGTATAAATTATATAATATATATCATTAATTAATAAAAGGAACTTCTTAAGAATTCAGATGCCTAATGTTATATGGCATAAAAATGGCATATTTCCAATTTATATGTGTATTTGACACAAAAAAAAAAAAAGGATTTCAACAATTGGGCCCCTTTTCTTGTTGCGCCTAAGCACATCTCGGCTGTGCATACCCTCAAGTCCGGCCTTGTTTAGACTCCATTTTTGCCGTTTATTTCCGTTCCAGGCCAACTGGTGTCCTTCATGGAGATTGTTCGTATTTGTTATTGATTTTCTTTTTTCTTTTTTTTTTGTAAACTTTAGTTTGTACTTTTAATTACGGATACAAAAATATAAATCATTTTCTATTTCATATCTAAGGGTTGTTGATTGTTAATAACACTTTTGCTCTTCCGATCTCATGTTTTTAAATTTAGAACAAATTTTAACTCTCTAAATATCAGTTAACTTCTAGTTTGCAAAAAAAAGTTAATATATCTCCTATATATTTTTTTCAGTTTAAAATTTAATGTATATTTATTATAGAACATTGTACATATCAAAATGTATTAATAAAGTAATTGGATGAATTATTATTGTAATAAAAAAATAAAACTTATCTCAAACTTATTGAAAAAAAAAAGTTTTAATTCACAATATTTAGTATTAATAAAGAAAGAAAACTTTCAAGATTTTATAAAAGGGAATTAAAGTATATTTTTAAGAATATTTC
>CAVNYN010273391.1:0-10384 GCA_963692815.1 Nyctanthes arbor-tristis
ATTTTTTGACTTATATATATATATATATAAGTCAAAAAATCAGAATTTTGAATCCCCAATCTGGCATCTCGTCTCATCGTCTAGCACCCACAAAACCCCACCATTTCGTCCGGCCTTCCCCTCTGCCTCTCCAACCCAGTTATCTCCGGCCGACCACCAGGCGGTCCGGTGAACGATGCCGGAGACGACGGTATTTCATATAATTCTACTTAACTAATAAACATAATATACAAACACCAAAGCTAAAATCATGCACCCGCTAATTTCACCAAACTCACAACCATAGCTCAAACCAATTTATCAATTGAAGTTCATGTGTGTGTAGATATATGTAGCTCAAAATGAAATTTATACAACTAAGCCAAAATAAATACAATTTTGAATCTCAACATTACTGCCTCAAAAAATTCCAGAAGCACAATTGGTGGATTATTTCAGGCAATTCCTTGTTCATCCTTCAATACCATAGTATTATTCGGTTTCTTCCATTCTTTGCCCAAATGACCAACAAACTAAAGAAAACAAAATCAAAAAATCGAGTTCACTGCAGCTGCAAAAAATGGAAGAGAATCTTACCTTGGGTGTCCGAATTCTTGCTGTAGATATTTTGGCGTCGCCAGAGGTCCTAACCCACCGCCCGTTCAGCTTCACTGGAGGTCCTCCTCACGGTCCGTTCTGCTGCCGAAATCAGGTCGAGGTCGTGAGAGAGGGACAAATTTTTTTGGGGTTTGAAATTGGGGTCTCGGCCGGCGGCCGGTCGTCTCCGTCAACCTCCTTTCGCCAGGCGGTGCTGCTTCTTCGGTTGCTGGAAAGGATTGGGTGGAGAGTGATGGAGATGGGCTGGAAGAGAACGGATCTGATGTTGGGGACCCTGGGTCGCGGCTATCAATCTGAACCTTTTAAATTTTGACTTTTTTTTAAGATCCTAATCATTCCTCCACGTCACCGGTCACATGCGCATCTCACAGGTTAACCCCATGAGACTGTCACGGGTAAACAAAACTGGATGTATATGTATGTGTGTGTGTATATATATATGTATACATATGTAGAGAAGAGATGTGTATATATGTAAGGATAGTGATTATATTTTACTTTTTAAATCCTTTTTCTTTTTATTTAAATAATTTGGGTATAAACGTCATATTTATAGGAGTTGACAACATTTTTAGATGAAAACCATTTATGGTGACTTTATTTGTGAATTTATGAAAGATGGGAACCAATGGAGTTAAAAAAAAATGATTTTATGTGCGAATTTATATATGAAACGTTAGGGATTCATAGCGTTAAAAAAAGAATGAGGACCTATTTCTTACAAAGCGTAAGGCTAGGGAGCATTTATTTGAATAATGCTATGTAATATCAATGGTGTTTGACACCAGTCTATGTGGCATTCAATGTGTCATTAAATAATAAGTGAAATTAAAGGAATAAATAAATGATCAACTTAATTCAACTTATCATTTAGTGCCACCTTGATATGGTGACAAGTATCAGTTGTGCTAAATAGCATTACTCTTTATGAAATTTTCCCTTTTTATTATTTGCCAGTGTTATTATTTCATTTAAATCAATTTCTATAACGTGGTCATTATTTCTTCTGCCACTGCCTCGTCCACAATTTTTTGAATAAGACATAAATAAATATTAGCACTAGCAGTAAGGCCCGAGGGTTGTGCTGTTTGATTCTCATTATTGACATTGATTTATAATGAGAAATTATAATGAGGTGAAATGAGAGGTATATATTTAATAGAAGTTTGAAATTTATAGTTATAAATAAATAGTTGTTAAATCAGTGGTAGATGAAATTATAAACAAAATTTATAAAGTGAATCAAACAAGATGATTTGTTTTCTCTCTCCCTTAAAAAGAATGGTCTCTCTTTATTTGTGTTTTATGTTTGGGTTAATTACACATAGTGTCTCCAACCTTTCAAGTTTGTTGAGATTATGTCCTCAACCTTTAATTTTAGGCCTGGGCCCCTAACCTTTCAAAAGTGTTACACTTGATGTCCCTCTAACAATTCTCATCCATTTCCACCGTTAAAGTCAGGGTATTATCGTAAAATACCAAAAATTTAATATTTTAATGTTTTTTACAAAAAACAAAAAAAAAGAGTGGGGAGACCCCCTGTGCTGCAGAAAATGGCAGCAAAGTGCTGCCATTTCCGGCAGTACAGGGGGGAGACTCCCTCCCTTTTTTGGCTTGAAATGACAGCACAGATGGCCGTCATTTTCTGCCAAAAATAGGGGGAGAGTCCCCCTTTTTGGCTACCAGACCTTTTTGGCTAGTAATGGCGGCCATCTTGGCAGCCATTTCCGGCAGCACTAGGGGGTCTCCCCCTCTTTTTTTTTGTAAAAAACATTAAAATATTTAATTTTTGGTATTTTACGATAATACTCCTGATTTTAAAGGTTGGAAATAAATGGAAATCGTTAGATGGATATCAAGTGTAATATTTTTAAAAGGTTTGGGGCCTCCATGACTAAAATTAAATATTGAGGACGTAATCTCAATAAACTTGAAAGGTTAGGGACGCTATGTGTAATTAACCCTTTATGTTTTAGTTATGGTATGACTATATTTTTAAATTAATAATTTAAATAAATGGTATCACGAGGAATGTATTTGAACTGGCAAAAATTCTAAGAAACCAAGTACCTGGTGAAGTGTAAATATTTTATTGGGTGTCTGGCTCCATGAGGAACTAGGCACCTAGTTTCATAGAAGGACTCTTTGAACCGGTGGTATATATAAAATTTGGTGCAACAAATTTTTTTTTTTTTAATTGTGATAATAATTGCCCTTATTATAAGAGCAGTTATGTTTTGTCATTTTAATTTTTACGATATGCACCATATAATATTTTTTACTAGAATATGCTACATGTTACATGTACCACTAGTGTTTTTGGTGCCTCATGCGACAAATGACACAAGTAATATTCAAATATTATGTGTTTTTGTGCCCCATTAAAATTCCAAAACCACCAAAGAACACTAGTGAAAAAAATCCTATGGAAGAGGAGAATTGAAGGAGGAAAGCAATAACCCTAATTTTTTGAGTCAACTTCTAGCCAAAATAGTTGAATAATAATAAAATGATGATGCAATAAAACTTGCCATGAAAATTTTGTGAAACATAATTCAGATGCGTCAATAATCCCAACGCGTCGATTGGCGCAGTACGTGAGAACCCTTAAAAAAAAGGTTCTTTGAACAACCAAATTCAACATGTCAGAAAATTGACCTCTCGGTTTTGGCTATACGTCCCCTATGCTGCAAAAGCCACCCCAATTACATTATACACCACCTATGACCTTAATGACTATACTAACTGAGTTGCTCGGTCGGACAACTGGTCACAAATGAACACCGGAGGTAAAGGGGGGAATATTTGTGAAAATTTGATCACTTGGGCGGTGGATGTTGAAACTGGCATCATTATCGCTAGTCGGGTATGTTTACACTTTTGTTCAAACTTGGTTTAGAGCTTGTTTCATCCCTATTTATTTGAAGGAATTTATAAGCTCTTAATCGGATAAAAAGGATCAAATAAGCTCTTAATCGGATAAAAAATTTATAAATCCATTACCCCCAAACAGTTGAAATGATTAATTTTATAATCCACGCACTTCAAACTAACCAATCTAGTGGAACTTCAAGCTGACAATACTCAGAGGGTGTTTTATCCTCTTTATCAAAATAAATTATATCTCACATATCACTAATTTGCTCATTAATTTGACAACAGATCATTTATAACTATAAATTTCAAACTTTTATTATAAATCTGCACTACCTATTTCACATCTTTATAATTTCTCTTTATAATTCAATTTGAATAAATAATTTCAAACAGTCAATCTAGTGAAAGAACCCAAGTAGTGAAAGAAAAATGACGATAGAACTTCTAAAAATAATATAAGTGCTTGTTTGATACCTCAATATTTTCTTAATTTATAATTTCACATATTACTAATTTTGACATTTGTTTTGATAATTATTTAATTACAATCACATATTTCAAATCTTTTTACATTTCCAATACACATTCAATCTCTCTTCTCCTTATAATTTCCCTAAATTTGATCAAATAATGAGCATCAAACAAAGCTGTAAAACAATATGTATAGCACCATATAATATTATTCAGACATGTAACATGCATCAAGGTTGTAATTTCCCATGTGACATGTCCCAATGTACGCTACATAATTATATAATATATGATTCCATAACATATGTTGTTAAATCGAAACTCCTAAAACTTAAAACCAATTGCTCATTTTTCCCGTAGAATGTTAAGAGAAAATTCCAATCAAAATCAATAATTATTTTATGCAGGCAGAAAAGTAATAAGACTATTGCCAATACTACCAAATACTTGGCGAAAACAAAGAGAAATGTAGCAGAGACAACAATATCCAGAAATTGCTAAAAGGAAAAATAGGAAACAGGTTTGAGTTTAATCAACCTCCTCAATCTTTGGACCAGGTCCACCGCTGCCGGGAGCAGGGCCCTCCTCATCCATGGCAGCACCACCCATGTCATCGCCTGCACCCTGGTACATCTTTGCAATGATTGGGTTGCAGATGCCCTCGAGCTCCTTCATCTTGTCCTCAAACTCATCAGCCTCTGCAAGCTGATTGCCTTCTAGCCATTGGATGGCCTGCTCAATTGCATCCTCGATCTTCTTTTTGTCCTCAGCTTGGAGCTTAGAAGCAATCTTCTCATCCTTAACGGTGTTCCTCATGTTGTAAGCATAGTTCTCCAAGGCATTCTTAGCCTCCACCTTTTTCTTGTGTTCTTCATCCTCAGACTTGTATTTTTCTGCATCCTGAACCATCTTCTCAATTTCCTCCTTTGAAAGTCTGCCTTTGTCATTGGTGATGGTGATCTTGTTCTTTTGACCGGTAGTCTTGTCCTCGGCAGAGACATTTAAGATACCGTTGGCATCAATATCAAAGCACACGGTAATCTGAGGAACACCCCTAGGAGCAGGAGGAATGCCAGAAAGCTCAAATTTTCCAAGAAGGTTGTTGTCCCGTGTCCTTGTTCTCTCTCCTTCATAGACCTGAATCAAGACACCAGGTTGGTTGTCTGAGTAGGTTGAGAACACCTGTTCCTTCTTTGTTGGGATGGTTGTGTTCCTGGGAATCAAAACAGTCATGACACCACCAGCAGTTTCCAGACCAGTAGAGAGGGGAGTGACATCCAAAAGTAGAAGATCCTGAACCTTCTCATTACCCTCACCACTCAAAATTGCAGCCTGGACAGCAGCACCGTAAGCAACAGCTTCATCAGGGTTGATACTCTTGCACAATTCCTTTCCATTAAAAAAGTCCTGCAACAATTGCTGGACCTTGGGAATCCTAGTAGAACCACCAACTAGGACGACATCATGGACAGAACTTTTGTCCATCTTAGCATCCCTTAGACACTTCTCTACTGGTTCCATGCACTTTCTGAACAAGTCCATGTTTAGCTCCTCAAATCTTGCACGAGTGATGGTGGAGTAGAAATCTATACCCTCATAAAGAGAGTCAATCTCAATTGTTGTCTGGGCAGTGGATGAAAGAGTTCTCTTTGCTCTCTCACAAGCAGTCCTCAATCTCCTCAGAGCCCTGGGGTTACCACTGATGTCCTTCTTGTTCTTCCTCTTAAATTCCTGAACAAAATGATTCACCATTCTGTTGTCAAAGTCTTCACCTCCAAGGTGAGTGTCACCAGCAGTTGCCTTCACCTCAAAGATACCCTCTTCAATGGTCAGAAGAGAGACATCAAAAGTACCACCTCCGAGATCAAAAATCAAAACATTCTTCTCACCAACGCTAGTTGCCTTCTTGTCAAGCCCATAGGCAATTGCAGCAGCTGTTGGTTCATTGATAATACGCATCACATTTAAACCAGAAATTACACCTGCATCTTTGGTTGCTTGGCGTTGAGAGTCATTAAAGTAAGCTGGGACTGTAACTACAGCATTCTTAACAGTGGAGCCAAGGTATGCCTCTGCAATTTCTTTCATTTTAATCAAAACCATGGAGGAGATTTCCTCAGCAGAAAACTGTTTTTCTTCACTTTTGTAAGTGACTACAATCATTGGTTTGTCACCAGGTCCAGGGATGACTTTAAAAGGCCACAACTTGATGTCACTCTGCACTGAGGCATCGCTAAATCTCCTACCAATCAACCTCTTGGCATCTATCAAAATGCAGACAGACAAAAAATCACTAATTGGTAGATAGCCAAACAACTTCAACCTAACTAATGTGCAAAATAATAAACGCCAACATCATCCAAAATAACTAATACCTAACTGTTGAAATACAACACAATATTTATAAGTCGGATGTAAATATACTGGAATTTATTATTTAAAACCTAAATGAACATAACGCAGATTCTATTATCAATTTCCTTTTCAGTCTAATGGAGCAGAAAAAGATACGGACTTTTTTAGTATCCAGTTTTTAATAATTCATGTTAACGGTGCCCGTAGATATGCAGAGTCAAAGAAGCCGGTTTATGTAATGAAAACCGGTTTGGCAAAAAAACTCACTTCAATTCAGAATTGAAAAGGAAAGAAAAATCACTGCAATACAGAATTGGAAAGGAAAGAACAAATAACAACAGTGCCGCTAATATTATATGGTGAACTTCTAAAGATGTCGCTCAAACCTAGATAATCACAGCAAGATAACTATAACAATGGAGATCTATAATTCTAGACCATCTGAAGAAGAAATTTAGAGAAAGTAACTGAACGTTCGACAAGGCCATAACATACATAAGTAAACTTTTAACAGGATTAACAAATTATAGATCTACAATATAAAACATAAAATCAACTACGAAACATCTTCAGAAGCAGATCTGAAAAAATTAACTAAAAAAGAGTCTAAACAGAACTTGTGTACGCATGTATAATTCTAAAACAGAACAGATCTTACCGAAAACAGTGTTCATTGGGTTCATGGCCACCTGGTTCTTAGCGGCATCACCGATAAGCCTCTCGGTGTCCGTGAAAGCAACATAAGATGGTGTAGTTCTGTTTCCTTGGTCATTGGCGATAATCTCAACCCGGTCGTGCTGCCACACGCCGACGCAAGAGTATGTTGTACCGAGATCTATACCAATCGCCGGTCCTTCTCCTTTGCCTGCCATTGCTGACTATTCAATCAGATCTGGAATTTTACGTAAAAGAGTTGAAAGAATGGCAGAGTTTACAGATAGAAAGTAGCGTTTCAAGATACGAAGAAAAAGGTGGAAATTCGGAGTATATATAGCGTGAAGCAAGTCTGCCGCGGTGTTGATTTTTGAAGTTCGAGAATGTTCGAATGGACTGTAGCCGTTGGATTGGTTATGGAAAAGTATTTGACGGTGTGAGATTCTTCCGTTTAATTCGGCGAAAAGACCTTCCCGGTCAACTTGTTGCCGGATTCCTTCCAACCTAAGAGTTTGTTTGATGCTCTTTATTTAATTTTTTTGGTCAAATTTATAATTTTATTTATCACTAATTTAATATTTAATTTAACAACTATTCAATTACAACAACATATTTCACACCTTTTTATATTTCCGATACACATTCTACATCGCTCTTCTTTATAAATTCTATAAAAAAAAAAGAGCAAATAAAGAGTTTCAAACAAGCTCTAAGGCTACTAGGGACGGGAACCGTCCCTCGATACCTGGAAATTTTATAGGAAGATAGAGCTGATATGACATAAATATAACAAAAGCAGCCTCATACTGTGTGGGGCTACTTTTGTTAGATTCATACCAAATAAGAGTAAGATTCCTTTATATAAGGAGCCTTGTCTAGTTTTATATAAGGAGCCTTGTCTAGTTTTTAGAAGTACTCTGGATACCCGACCTCAACTGGAGCCTTGTCTAGTTTTCTTCCAAATGAGCATTTTACTAATTAAGATGAAATATTTGGAATCAAAGTGTGGTCTTTATAATTCGACTGCTTGGAATAATCGACAACTGCAATTTGATACAAAATTTCGAATGTCTCGTAGAATTGATTTGAATTTGATGACTTTGCATATATGTCAATAAAAGTTATAAGAAATGTATGGAGTTCATTTTTGTAAAATTTGATGTTCACTTCGGAGTTATTAATTTTGGAATTATGATCATGCACAACACTGTTACCCAATTGGCTTAACCTTATTAACTTTTAAAAATTGGTGCAAGAAATGTATGTGTGTCAAGTTCTTGAAGATGCAATGTGGGGTGTTTGAATATCTATTTTTTTCTATCAATAGAAGATTAAAACATTTTCCTCCCTAAATAACAAATATTCCCATTTAAAAAAATGTGTCTTATTGGAGTTGAAGTTGAGAAAGATACTCGAGTCCGAACGAGCATTCTCTATGCTGATTTTGTATTTGAGAATAATCTATATGAGAATTATGTGCTCACGGGGTTTATCTATTTCGTGCATATGTCCAATCATTTTGGTACGTTTTTTGTTTCTACTTGGTTGTTGATTTTCTGTGGGGGATTTTTTCTCCTTAATTATTTACTGGATTATATTAATGTTGTTATTACTCTTGACATTATATTTTATAATAAGTTTTTTGTATATATATCACATATATACAGCTAATATCATTATTTTTATATTCCTAAAGTCCTAACTCAATTTTGAGTCGCCTTCTTTTTTTTTTGACAAATGTAAGCTGGAATGCTTTCATGGCTGCATCTCACAGTTATTATATCATTAAAAAATGTGCATTCTTCGATGAACGTTTTTGAATTAGAAAACTTTGATTATGTAATCTCCTGATGAAGGTCCCTTGGTGATGTCTAATGAATTGTCTCAATCCCCTTCTCAGGCTAATAATTTTAATAAGTCCATTGAACAATTGATGATATATTTTCACGAGCAATTCGAAAGAGACATTAAAAGGTGATATAAATAAGTAACATGCTTATGTGTCACAATTTTATTCGGTGTTGATTACATAGATAATTTTTAACGATCAAATGAAATTGTGTCACATAGACTATCATGTCACAGTTTCATCTCTCTATGTATTTTCATCTCAGAGAGGATCTGTGCTCAATTGTGCAAAGTCATAGATAATTCCATCTCAGATCAACAAAAATTAGAGATAGTAAACTTTTTCATGTTAGATTGTAAGGAAATTGCTTTTTAGTCAACAATGTATGTTGTCTTTGTCGTTTCGAGAGTTATGATTCGTAGATGATCAATTATAACATCTACGATAATTTTTTAAAATTTGGAATAATTTTGATTTTTCAGTGAAATTGTAAGACGATGTTTACGTGTGCATTTTTTAGAAATTGACGACAATTTTTGTTGAAAAATGTGAGTTTCTTAAATGAAAAATTTATACTTCCTCCAACTCATAGCATACACATTGGCAATGTCAAATTAACTATTCACATGAGCAAAAAGTAGAGTTTTTAGTGTTTGTTAAAGAACATCTAAACAAGTTAAATTTATTCTTCATTGTCGGTTCACTTCTATTTTCGCATAGATTAAGGAGCTTTTTATGAATGTTATCAGAAAAATAACAATTTTATGTACCTTTTTTTTTCTAAAATAGCCTTATTTACATCAACACCTAATTTTGGGTGAATATAATACTCCCCCAAGTCTTGTAAAAATGGTCTATTATTTTTTTTTCATTCGTCTCAAATTATGGTCCACTTTCTTTAGTTAATCTCTTAATTTTCTCATATTTCTTAATTTAATGTGTATTATTATCAACAAATAAAAATTACTAAAGTAGAATAATAATTAAAGGACGATGTGTATTAGGGAAAACGTTTTTAAATTCCATTTTCCAAGAATATTAATCGAACTTTCTTAATCTATGAGAAATTGGTACGAGACGATTTTCTTGGGATAAATTGAGCAATGTGTATCAGATTAAAAAAATGAAAAAAATGAATATACTACTAAAGGAATTGGGCTATAATTTGACAAAATAAAAAGGAAAAATGAGACAATCTATCTTTGAGGGATAGGGGTAGTAGTAAACTCTATTCTACTGAAAGAGAAATTGAAGTAGATTTATGACAATGTGGTGGGCACAACATGGGTGAATTTTTAGCATTAATTCTAACAAATTTTTTTCAATTTAATTAGTTGCTCCATGCTACTAATCATATAGTTTTTGAATTAGTTATTTGGTTCACGATACAGATTTCTATTCTTTAATTTGTTGAATTCAAAAAGTAAATTGATGTATTCTTACATTGACACTACCATCATTTCCACTATGGTGATAATCTATTGTTTTAACATAATATATTTTGTCAATAATTTATGCTCGTGTAACACGCGGGTTTAAAACTAGTAATTAGTAATAATATTATAGTGAATTTTGTTGAGA
>CAVNYN010273392.1:0-15216 GCA_963692815.1 Nyctanthes arbor-tristis
CAAAAAGTAAATTGATGTATTCTTACATTGACACTACCATCATTTCCACTATGGTGATAATCTATTGTTTTAACATAATATATTTTGTCAATAATTTATGCTCGTGTAACACGCGGGTTTAAAACTAGTAATTAGTAATAATATTATAGTGAATTTTGTTGAGATAATTGATAAAATTATAAAGAAAAAAATGATAATGGGTTATTGGCAACTGACTTCTATAGTATAAGTATATTGATAAAACGAATCTAAAATGGATCATGATAGCAATTCAATGAGTATATATTTCATTGAATTGTAATATGTGCAACAAACAAAAAGAACTTGTAAAACAGTGTAACTTATAAATTTAATATTATAATAGACACTTTAATAAAAGAAAAAAAAATTCATTCATAACTTGTGTGCAGGTTTAAAGGGAAAAAAAGAGGAAAAAGAGGGAAAAATCAAAAGACATTGAAGGTGAAAAGTCAAAACTCATGAATTTTCTTTATACTATTAAAAGTTAAAACTCATGAATTGATTAAACTTGTTATTATTAAAGAAAATTAATTTAATCAAATATTAAATAAGGGTATTTGTATAAATTAGGAAAATAAGTGGGGGCGAAATAGAAAATAAAAAGTTTCTGACTCATCCCCTTTAATATATTGTAGATATAAGTGCTAGTCTTTTCTAGAATTATAAGATGCTTGATTTATGAATTTTAGTTAATCACTTGAATTTGTATAATAGTTACGATAGTTTTGTATAATAATATTTTATCGAATGTGTGATGAAATTAAAGAAAATACAAGCAATATCAAAAAATCATATAATATATAATACAAGAGTTTTCAATTGAATTTGAATTCTCAATTGCAATTTTTCCGCTTATAATTTTACTGACATCATCATGATATTGCACAATTTTTTCAAAATTCATTCCATAATTTCTCCCCTTCTAAAATCACAAAATTTTATCTTTATATAATTTTCAAATTTTCCTTTCTTAGAATCCTTGAATCTATGGAAACCAAACCCCAAAAAATATCACTTTTCTATTATTACAATATATATTATTATTATTATTTAGCGTCATAGACTGCATGAAAATCATAAAGTTGAATTAAATTTTCTTGAAATCGTGAAAGTTTATATAACACTTTTATGTATTGTACGAGAGTAGTGATTATATATATGTGTATCGTGATGAGGTTGTTACAGGGTACGGGGCATTACGTTTTAAGCATTATTCTTTACTGTTGTTCCAATTGGATAAACTTTTTAAATTATTGTCTATAAAAATTTTACGTTGTTATTTGCAATGCATAAAACTCTAGATCTGTAAATTAAAAAAAACTATTTTTCTATTAGATAAATTATAACTCAGCCACTATTGACCTCTGTAATCGGGTTTCCTAATGAAAGTCTTCTGAATATAAAAAAATTTAGAGTTAGTGTAATTTTGCCAATATACAAGTTTTGTCAACACAAAGTTAACTCACTAACCTATATAATACAAAAAAAAAAAAACTAAGTCATTAAAATGAAATTTAAAAAAAAAATTGAAAAACTTATAAGCCTCATTTTGGAGTTTTAAAAATTAAACTTTTATTATTTGGATATTCATCACGGATTTTCAATAATTTATAGTAGTTTATTAGTTTTTTATATTCTTTATTTTTATTTTAGTTTTCTATTATTACAATATATATTATTATTTAGTTTCGTAGATTGCATGAAAATCATAAAGTTTAATTAAATTTTCTTGAAATCGTGACAATTTATGTAACACTTTTATGTATAATACGAGCGTAATGATCATATATATATCTGTGTATCGTGATGAAGTTGTTACATGGTAAGGGGCATTACGTTTTAAATATTATTCTTTATTGTTGTTTCAAATGGATAAACTGTTTTAAATTATCGTTTACAAAAGTTTTACGTTGCTACTTACCATACATAAAACTCTAGATATATAAATAAATAAAACCATTTTTCTGTTAGAGAAATTATAACTCAGCCATTATTGATCTCCATGATCGGGTTTCTTAACAAAAAGTCTTCCGAATATAGAACAATTTGGAGTTAGTGTAATTTTATCAATATACAAGTTTTGTCAACGCAAAGTTAACTCACTGACCTACATAATAAAAAAAAAACGAAACTCCTTCATTAAAATGAAAATTTAAAAAAAAATTTAAAAAACTTATAAGCCTCATTTTCGAGTTTTAAAAATTAAATTTTTCTTATTTAGAGATTCATCACGAGTTTTCAATAATTTATATTAATTTATTAGTTTTTTATATTTCTTTTTTTATTTTAATTTGCCCATTTCTTTCTTTTTTTTGTTAGCATTTTTAAAAAATTATGAGTTTTTATAATTTTTTATTATCCGCTACCAATATAAATTTGAAGGTGAGTAACTGTTCAATTTCTTATAGATTACTATTTTTTAAGAATTATTCCTCCTGCTACTGAATTATTTGAAAATTAAGGTGTTATAAACTAATTGTCTAGTATTATCGTTATTTATTTATTTATTATTTATCTTTGTTTGATTTTCAAAATTTTCTTTTCAGAGTTCTTGATAATATGAAAATTAAAATTTATTTCAAAATAGCTTATATTGTAAATGGAAATTTAGATCATAATAACTCAGAGCAAATCAACTTAGTTATTTTCATTTGTTGTGTAATAAAAATCTATTTATCTATATCACTCCAACATCTAAAGACACATATAATATAATTCTGTCATAATAATATATGACTAAATTTTATTTTCTTAAAATCTATGATCTAATTTGAAAATCTTTGTTACGATTTTTTTAATCTTTTTTTCTATATCATTATGTTGCAACGATTATGTTGTAGGGTATGTAAAAAAATTATTTTCTTACTCTTTTTTCCCTATAGATGTGAAGCTTTCAAATATCGACTGAATTTATGTTATTATTTCATTTGATTTAATTATTATATTGTGACTATTTATTATTTTTTTTACAATTTATGTAATGAATTTTTTATACGAAATATTGGGAATTTATCTCGCCGTGTAACGTACCGGTTGAATACTAATTTATCGATATTTTAATTTGACGGAGATAATAATGATTTTAGAGAAAATTTTGAGAGCAAAGATATATAAAATCCACAAGAAGAAAAAGAACTGTACAAAATAATCACTCCCTCAATTTTGATTATCTGATCTTATCAAAAGAAACTTTTTTAAGATGTCGCACATATATGGTCTCTATTTATATTAAAAGTCTAAGATTCCTTACATTTCTTTAAAAATATATCCCTATTTAATATTTTAATTATAACTATCAATTATGAATTTTGCTCATAAAAATGATACGTTGGGAGAGTACTTTTTCATGAGTATAAAAATTTTTATCTGAATAAGTATCCAGTGAATACGAGTATGAACATGCCTGATACGTATTATTAGACTGTTAACTAATAATATGAAATAAGTTAGATGGTTTGAAAGTGAAATATAGTAAATCATTAATCGAGAATATAAGAGGGTAACTATTAATACCGATCTCAAAATTATATATTTATTGTTTTTGTTATACAAATCCAATAACACATCTTTGTCTAATATTTTATAGGGCGGGTTAAGATAGGTTAGGTCATGGGGCGGGTGGAACGCCACCATGATCCACGAAAGGACTCATGATTTTTTCTCCCTTTCAATTAATGTTATATGCAACGTATTATTAATTGATGAACGTAGAATAAATCAAAACATTTATTTAGAATTTTAAAGTTTCCAACATTAAGTAATATAATAACATGATTCTTTCAATTCGATAGAAAAATCCTTTAAAAAATAATATCATAAAAAATAAAAATAAATTGGCACAAATTTATAGGTCGATCGGTCAAATTGCCGTATCTAATCATTTATACACATTTTTAAAATTAAATCTATTAAAAAAAGAAAGAAAATGCTTGGTGGGACCTGCACCCGCTCTGGATCCACTGTGGGGTAGACAATATTACCTCATACGGTCATACCCGTCATTTTGCACTGATTAGGCGTGGCGGATCAATCATATTAAGGGCAGGTCATCACAAGTTTATAGGTTGATGTTTCAAATTATCATATCTAATTACTTAACTGCTAATTATTATAACTTTATATATGTTAGACATGTGAATTTACACGATGTGTTTGGATAAGACTAGAATTATGAACTTAAGTATTTTACTATAAATATCTCATAATGAATTATAATTTTCATATCAATTCGTAATTTTATACGATATAATTGGTATATTATACTTTATTTATGACATGATGTTTACACCCATACATTAATTTTGATATAAATATACATTATAACTCTGCCCGTACAACGCACGAGTGAAAAAATCTAAGTATCTTTTAATAAGAAAGAGACAAGAGAAGTTCAACTCATTTTTATCATGTTACCAAATGAAGAATATGCGTCCAGTATTTATGGATGAAGAAATGGGCAAAATAGTCATAAAAAAGTGTTGGATCGTGATTAGAATTTGTCCTTGATAACCGAACTTGCATACTAACTTGAATTCTTGATATTCTAAACCACCTGCATTCTTGATAATTTGATAATCTACTTGATCCACTTCCATGCTTTCATAGTACACTTGATACTGTCATTTGTATACACCATTATTCCACTTATGCCTTAATTAGCTACTAGTCCAATCATCACTACCTGCGTAATACTGATTCATTGCGTCAATAGTCATCTACACACAATCAATTTGCTTGAAGCGGGTTGAGGAATTTCTAAAACTCCCTCTGGAAGATTACTATAGGGTAGCTGATGTATTTCCAAGGCATATATTAAGGCTCGGTATGGGATCGCTAGTTGGGGCACAACTTATACTATTTTGAGAAGTACAGCTAAAAAAGTGCTTGGTAAATTTAGAAAAAAAGTGATTATTGGATAAACAATTAACTCTAATAGTAGATTTTGAGAAGTAGCAGTAAAGTAATTTTTGAACTTTTTGAACTTCTACTTTTAACTTTTTCAATTAACAAAAAATCAATTCCATAAATTTCCCTCTAATTTTCTCTATATCGCGTTCCCTTGTTTTCTTCTTGCTCGTTCTTCCCCAATTCTTAGCTTTTCCATCTACCTATAAATTCAAATTCCTCTTTCCTTGAAGAATCATTTGGTGTGCATATCCCAATCTAGGTGACAACTTTTGCATCCAAAAGTAAGTAAATTTTTTATGAAGAAAAATAAATTATGGATACAATATAATAATAAATAAATGTGTTATTAAGTTCATATACTTTTTAATAATTATAAACAATTACAGCAGCAAAATAGTTGAAATTATCAAACACTTAAAAACTGTTTTTGGACTTTGTAACAATTTTAGTACAAAAGTTTACCAAACACTAAACTACTTCTTAACGCTATTCTTTTTTTTTTTTTTTTTTTTAATTTACACCAACACGGCATAAGCTACTTTTTTGAAAAGTTACATCATTACCAAACTAAGCCTGATATTACTATGGGTTGCTGTTGACTCTCACCCTAGCTTTATTTCTTGGGGTTGCAACCAGTTATTTGTATCCATGGTATTTTTCTTTCTTTTTCCTTTTTTTTTTCTTTTTCGCTTCTGTAAATTAATTTGACCATAACTCCTAAAAGAAAAAAAGATTTTGCATAATAGTAAAAATTAAGAAATTTAATAAGTCTATGGTTGTGAACTTTTTCATTTTATTGATAGAAATTGTGAACATTATTAGTTTTTTTGTTTCTTCAATTTGCAAGTGTTCGACTTAGTGAAATGATACTTACAAACGAAGGACTATGGTTAAATTTTTTTTTCTTTTTTGAAGGAAAGACTACGGTTAATTTAAGATAAAGGAAGTTGCAATGTTGTTTTTGTAAAAGAAGGGATCATTTTCATTATATTCTCATTTCATTAGATTTTTGGATCTTTGTTGTCTCTTAATTTTTAGCGGTATCTTGTCAATTGTATGTGATCATGCTCTACACGTACTCTTGATTTATTGTTTGAGATTTTTTTTTATTATAAGATTTCTGTAGATTAAAATTGGCTTTTAAATGTTCATATGTTCAAACTTCCACATTTTTATTTTTATTTTGCGGAAACCACAATAGGCTTATGATTTAGATTTGCATGATGTTGATGATCTAACATGCTTAAATAATTGTTTCTTTTTGTGTATACTCCCCCTCCATCACACAACGCACGATTCTCATGTGTTCCCTCAATATGATAAGAACTTTGTAAATAATATGAGTTATGTTCTATTACATAATGACCTAAAGCTTCTGAAAGCAAGAAACCGGAGGAAAGTCCCCATTACATATTTTTTTTTAAAATTTAAATGTAGTCAAACCAATAACGTCTACAAATCTGATTGACCCAAATACACTACACAATTCTCCAACATCTAATTCCACTCATTCTCTTTTTTACTTTAAATAAAAATGCATTTGCAAGAAAAAGTATTGTAAATGATAGAGTATTAATACTGTGAGACGGATAATTAAGTATAAGTGCTAAATACAAAAATATTAATAGGTGAATTGTATATAGCCACACCAATAATTAAGCTCAATATGTCTCCGTACTTAGATTTACAAAATGAGTTACAAGGCATAGGTGGTTTAACCTTTATGTCATTTACTTGTCTTTTCATGACTTTCATGGATCTTTATCTTTTTCATGGCTCTGATACCACTTCGCGGTTGTCCTCTGAAATTTCAATGAAACTTGAAGGCGAAATTAAGAGAAACCTCATAGAACTACTCATTACGAGCCAGAAACTGTCTATAGGCATGGTAATGATATTTTCTGTCATTATATGCTCTAATCATATAATTTACTTCTTCAGTAAGCTGAATGACTCTCTGGCTTACTATCATTTTAGCAACACAATCATGTAGTTGAGTTCTCCAAAGTCTTTTAATGAGTTGGATGGTTTCCTCAATCTTTTGATTAAGCTGTTGAAGATCCATAAGATAGTATAGATAAATAGAGTTGAGTCACAGTGAGTCTTCTCTAAAAGTCTTTCTGGATTAGGCTGGTTAATCAAAGCCTGTTGTCTAGCCGGATTGTCACCAACTAATTCATTAAGCAAGTCTTGAAGATTATATGGATTATTATTAAGCAAGTTTTCTGCCATAGTTGCTCAATCAAACTTCTTCAGTTAATTGCTCAATTGATCTGAGATATAACCTTATAGTTTGACAGTTGCTACTATCTATTATTGTGAATAAATAAAAGTTTACCTTGTTCATATGCATGTTATTTAGCATGATTGATAAGTATTAAAATGCTTAAAGGTTTTCTTAGCAATTTGATGAAGTAGAAATCTAAGGTACTAAGCCACAGATGTATATTAAACAACTGGGATTTAGGAAATTATAATTTTATACATTCTTCTTGTTGTGTGGGATATCTCCCTTGTTGGGTCTACTGCGCTTCCTGTTGATGCTTCCTTAGATAGATCCCTTGGCTGTACCTCAAAACTGTGTCTTGTTGTCTACTGACAATCAGTTCCTTCACACGACCTCTTGTCAGCTCGGAACAAAGCTAAGACGATAGACAAAGTGCTGATCCGTACACATAAGTGGGATAATGATATTTAAAAGCAAGGTTTGCAGGAAATAGAACTTTATTTATGAAAAAGGAATAAGGATTATAACTTCTTTATCCGTTAATTTACATCATAGTTGGGCTGTAGCCCTTGATTTCTACAAGAAAGCTTCAAGCTTTCATTGTTTTGGAAAGTATATGAAATCTCTTAGGGAAATCTAGAGAGAGGTGGATTTGAAATACCTTCTTAGTCTGAGTAGTACTCATTTTATAGACAGAAGGGACATCTACCTTACATAATGGAGAAGCCCCTACATTATATTATTTCAACAACTTTCATAATAGAGGGTCCTTGCTTCATTATTTTGTTCAACAACAAGAGTGTCGGCACCACAAATTTTTGCCACTTGTTGGTTTAATGACGTCATTGTATACATCATTTAGAATCTGAATTATCTCTAGCTTTCTTTGATGGAGACTCTTCAACTTTTGCTTTTTCTTTATTGCAGTGTCCACATGTATGATCTGTACCAAACACATTTTTTATGGAACTGCACATTTGTCTTTTCTCTAAATCTGGTCCGTTCCATTCATCAAGGTAGAACGATTTTTCAAATATAGCAATTTTCTTTGCATCATTCTCATCCAGACGGTTCTTGGTTGATGAAGTCATTAAGATAAACTTTGATGAGTGGTTTACCTTAATTTTGGAGTTTGCATTAATCCCTCTAACTTTGTTTAAGAAGGATCTGAATGACTTTGATCTCCATGTCTGTAGAACTTCTTATGAGATCTGAATGGGTTCTTTGACAATGGGTGTTGCTAAGACTTTGTCTTGCGATGCTACTCCAATTTCAATGAAGTGATAAACTTTGAAAATATTATTTTCATTCCAGAAATGGATAGTACTAGTTATTGACAAGAAGACTGTTTTTCCTTGGTCTTAAAAACTTTGGTCTTCCATTTGAGGACTGATTTTACCAGTGGTGAACTAAGTGCCGAAATTTCTTTGGCATCTTGACTGAGATAAATGAATTTAATCAACCAATAATTAAATGATTGAGCAACAAGTTCTGGTGCTGCTCCCTGGAAGAATATGAATTTTCCATATTCTTCACAAGTTCTTGCAAAAGGATACTTTGATATAGCATCCCCTATTGCTCTGGCTTCTGCCTCGAGGCTAATGAAGATAGAGAATAGTGCTTTGGTTATTGAACTTTCTTTTTCAATAACTTCTTCTTTTTCTGGCTTTAGATTAACCAGTCTGCTTGGTATTGGTGCTGGGGATTTCAGAACATCTTCATAGCTCATTATCAGCCTTTGATGTGATTCAATCATGCTTTGAATCTTTGGTGATCTGACCGTTTGTGATCCACAAGCTCCTTTAGGCCTGAATCATGTTGGGAATAATGGGAATAGTAATGGATCAGTAATGTGTTGGACTGGTTTTGGGCTTGTCTGGTGGCCTTTTTCTGTCCAGTATTGATTGTACTCTTTCTGGGCCTCTTCAAATGTTTTGAAGGACTTGTGCTTGAATGAAAGTCCTTTAACTCTAGGTTCCACTGCTTTCCATTTCTTGTAGTACCTTCGATCTGGCACATCAAATATTACATAAACTTTCATGTAACATTTAGATAGATCAAAAGGCACAATGTGTTAGGTGTTTGGACAGATGATCAGTCCAAGGTATCCGTTTGGCTGGACTTGACTTTAGGCTGTTGGGGCCTAAACTCTTGTTCATGAGTCTTTTGCTCTTGGGCTTTAGGCTCATTTTGAAGGATGATACCCTTCTTATTGTCAAGCTTTTGTAGGTTTTCCACAGCTTGCATGTCTTTCCCATTTGCTGAGATTGAGATATTTTGTTGTTCAGTATTTTCATCTGTTGATGTTGCTATAGAATTTTCAGTTGATGAGGACTTTGATTCCTCCCCCCTGAAAACAAGAGTGCCTTTTGTTGCTTGTAAAAGTCAAGCTTGGTAGTTAAGAATGATAATTCCATTGTTTTTCTTGGATTTGATATTCCAAGTCCTGTATTTTGTTATCCAGTTATTCCATTGACAGAAGTTTTACCTGCAAGCAATAACAGATAATTCTCTTGTTAAAGAATCTGCTAAGTAATTGTGTTCCCCTTTAATGGTTTCAATATCAAAGGTGTAATGACTAAACCACATTTGCCATCTAACAAGGCGTCCTTGTTTATAGTCTGCAAAAATGTCAGTCTTCATAAAAGATTTGCAAGTAGAACTATCAGTTCTAACAAGAAATTTATCGCTAATCATATAAACACGGAATTTCTTAATAGCATTTTTGACTGCTAAAATTTCTTTTTCATTTATATGGTAATTCTTTTGTGCTCCTTGAAAGGTTCCTAAATCATAAGAGCATAAATGTTCTTCTTCCTTATGTGCCGGTTTGGCTTTAAGGACTGCTCCCCAAAATTCTCCTAAAGCGTCTGTTTCAATTATCATCTTATCACTTGGTGTAGGATGATGAAGGGATGGTAGAGTTGTTAAGCTCTTTTTTAATTTCTAAACATATACCGTGTCAGTATGCGTCAACTTCCAAGATACATTTTTCTTAAATTTCTTTTGAAGTGGTGCTCTTTTTTCTGTTAACCTGCTGATGAAATCTTGAGTGTAAGTTAGACATCCAAGAAATCTTTGTAGTTGTTTGACATCTTGAATTTCATCAGGAAATTCAGTGATGTGTTTAAGTATGTGAGGTTGAAGTTCCTTATATCTATAAGCAACGTTTAACCCTATATATTTAATTTTTGTCTTGAATAGTTCTGCTTTCTTTTTAGAAAGGACTATTCCAGCTTGTTTTGCAGTTTGCAATACCTGCAACACATGCTTTTCGTGATCATTCTCATTATTTGAAAATACTAGAATATCATCTATGTAAACACAACAATATTCTTGTAATTCTCTGAAAATGTTATCCATATGCCTTTGAAAGATTCCAGGAGCTTGTTTTAAGTCAAATGGAACAACTTTCCATTGATAGTATCCTTGGGGATAGCTAAAGGAGGTAATTGGTCTAGATTCTTCGTCAAGTATTACTTGCTAGAATCCAGATTTACAATCAAAAGAAGAAAATACATGTTTTCCTCTTATAAGTGCTAAAAGGCTTGCCATATTTGGAATAGCATATACATCATCTTTAGTAGTAGTATTGACTGCTCTGTAGTCAACAACCATCCTTGGCTTTCCTCTTCTCTTTTCTACTTCATTTCTTACTAGGAAGGCTGGTGAAGAAAAGTTAGATTTGGAAGATTCAATTACTCCCATTTTCAGTAATTATTTAATTTGCACTGCAAATTCCTGCCTATCCTGAGGAGAATAGGTCATTGCAGATGATCTTAACTTTCCTTTGAAGTCTTCTTTGAGTTCAATTTTTGCTGTCATTTCTCTTTTATTCTTGATTGGGTCAAGGGGATTTTCTAAACAGCATTCTTCAAAGGTTTTTAAGATTTGTTCTCTAAGAGAATTTATCTTAAATTCTTGTTGTTCTTCTTGAGTAATATTGACCATTCTAATTGGTATAATATTTTGTCCTTTAATAACCGGAGGTTTTTCTTTTCCTCTGATTCTGTATATTTCAAGAAATTTATTCTGAAGATGATTAGACCTTACAGCATAACGCTGTTTTTTGATCCAAATTTGTTTTCCTTGTATACCAAAGCTGATCTCATCTATATCCTACATAAATCTTTTATACAGTAGATAGAAATTGTTACCAAGAATAAGATCTATTTCTGTCTCACTTTGATAAATAGATGGAATTTTGAAATAGTAAGGCTTATGGGTTAAGTCTTTTATTTCTATATCCATATTTTTAACAACTTTGTTAACTTTTACAGATGACTGATATGTAATTTTAACACTAATTATTCTATCTGAATTTACCCAATGTTCTTTAGGTATAATTCACTTTGATGCTATACACATGCTTGCTCCTGTATCAACAAAAACGTTAATAGTGTATTTGTGATAACCGTCAAAATTCAATTACAAGCAATATAAATTGAATTAGGATTAGTTATATTACCGTATGTTCTGGTACCTAGTTTGAAGCTACTCATCTTCTGATTCTGAGGAGGTGCCTTCAGTGGATACCTCTGTAAGATAATACAGACTTTCTTGATCGCTAGGATATTCAATTGGATAGAATCCTTGTTGATCAAATTCTTTAAAGAGATTGACTCTTTGATTATTTTCTCTTCTGGCTGGGCACTCATTTGTATAGTGTCCTTGTTCACTGCAAATCTAGCATCTGCAATTTTTCTTTTTCTTGGGGCAATTTCTTGCTTTTTCGTTTAAGGGTTTCTTGGCTCTTTTCCTCTCTCATTTCTTTTTTAAAATATTTGCCTTTAGAAAAATATTTCTTTTTGTAGGATCTTTTATATTTTTTAAAGACATACCTCTTTTTTTTCCTAGACTGTTTTCTAGGTTTTCTAGTTGGAGGATAGCATCCATATGCTTCTGCAAGGTCTTCTATAAATGGATCACAACTAGAGCCTGTCTTTAGTCTTTTGCCATCCATTTGTTTCATTTGTCTGTGGACATATACGCCTCTACAGACTTCTTTCGTGTAGTTCTTGGTTACCGTAATAGCCAAACCTATAGAACCTTTGGCAGAAAGATAAAGTTTATTTCCTACTTGGAGTCTAACAGCTTCATTAAATCTTCTGATTATTTCAGAATTATGTAGAGATGGTAATTTTGCCAAAAATTTCTCAACATATTATGGGAAATCATCAAGGTTACCAAGTAGGAATAACCATTTTCGATATTCACATTGGTATTGATCAAAGAAATCTAAATCACAAATTTAGATTCTTTCAAGTTGCAACCTTGCACTTTCTACCTTTTCAGTGGCTAGCGTGGACTTATAAGCTGTATAAGTCTGTCCTGTAAACATCTGAAAGATTTTTTCAATAATACTAGTAATGAATCCAGTAAGGTTGTGTTGGTTATTATTTTCTATTGAAGCTTCAAGCCAAAGTGCATTAACTTGCTTATTAGTTAGGGTTTCTAAGAAATTCCTAATATTTCCTTTAGTTGTTGCTTTGATATAATTCCAAGCTGAAGCTTCTTCTTTTGTCAGCTGGGGATTTCCAATCGTAGCAATTATTAGATTACTGAACCATTCTTTGATTGCTTTACTTGCGTCAGTAACACAATCAAGGTCTAGGATTTGTGAATTGTGTCATACGGTTTTAGGAATAAAAGAATATTAAGAGTACTGAGGTCATTACCACTTTGTTAATCTTCTTCAATTTTCCTTCTGAGAAATTTCATTTGGGATATTTAAATATACCTGTAAACATTCCCAAGTTTGAAGTTCCTGCTTCAAATTGCCCGAAATGTCTCATTCCTTATGGGAGCGTGACATTTGTAGTAGCTTGACGTTGTGTGACTGTTTGTCTTCCAGCAACTTCATGTTTAATAGTAGCAGTAATAACTGCTGCTATCCTTTCTATAGCAGTGTTAAGATCTGGTGTAATAAACCTTATTTTTTTGCCTAATGGTACTAAGCTCTTCTTTAAGATGAATAACATGCTTATTAAGTCTTCTGACTTCATTATGAATGTTACTAATCTTAATGTTTTCTGTTATGAGTCTATTTTAAATACTTTCTCATTTCATCAATTTTTTTGGTGAAGTTCTTCCAAACTTATAGTAAGTTGGGACTCATTCTCATTTATTTTTTCTTTTTGTTTATCCTCCTCCCTTTTTTGAAGGAGTTGTATTGGACTCTCCTTTGAGGAGTAGTCTTTCTTGAGTTTTGATTAAGAGTTTTGGCCCTAAATCAATTCCTCAATTACTGTCAGGCTGAGTTAGAATATCAAACTCAGTTTCTTTTACCTAAAAATAATCCATGAACTCGTGTTCATAAGTTATCCTTCTGTCTGTTTGAATTACAGTATTGTTATGGCTATTATGGATAGTATAGCTAACAAGGTAGCTAATAGAGAAAGGTACATTATTAGGTTTGACAAGATCTCTCCTACAATAATCATGAACAAATGATAATATATCATCAAAATCTGTGTCATGAAGTGATACGGAAATTTTTGGGTGTATGGTAAACTGAAGTTTACCATAAGCTAATTTTCCTTGAATTACACCCAAACATCCTTCTTTAGGATTTTGAATACGATAATCAACTATAGCCATTTTGATCGGCTGATCTAAATGAGCTGATAGTGTGCTTTTAAGCTGGACTTTAACAGCTCCAATCGTTACCCAGTATAAATTCTTTTTTCTGAAAAATTTATCTTTTGTTTTATTTGTTTGATATCTTGTTTACCAAGCAAATAAATACTTATTCTGCTATATGCATGTTGAACATATAGAGCAAATTCTTTGTAAGATATGTCACAATAAACATTTTTTTTCTGAAAGCTTTATCTCTTTTGAAAGCTTCTCTAAGTTTTAGTGAAAAATCTTTTTCAAGGATTGTTTGTAAGTTTTTTTCAGAAACTACTACATATCCTAAAAATTTTCCTTTTGATTCTTTAATTTCTTCCAACCCCTCTTGAGTCGTTTGAATTTCCATGATGCCTTAAAACATAATGTATAACGAAATCATATATCTATTTTTCTCTTTGCTGTTTTAAGTTTAGACGGCGTTGAAAAATGTCATCAATTGCTTTTGGAGAAATTCCTGCAAAAATACCTTGTTGATATCTATTTTGATACCAAGCAATTCTTTCGTTATGTCATCTTATATGGTCAGTGATGACAATACCGTATGCACATAGATGTATGTAAGGTGTATTTTTCATAAGTTGTAAAATTTTTCTAAAGTTAGTTGCCATACTTAGAAAAATTTCATTTATTCCTTAAAAAGGTGTTTTTGCCATTTTAATAGGTTTGTAAGACTTTTTGTAAATGTCCAAGTACAAATATCTTTCTCACTTATTTTATGCTACTTGCGTTTTTCAAAATTTCAGACTCTTGCACAATTTCCCATCTATTTATAAACGTTCAGCCAATTTTGAACAAATTCGTCATTTGACGATTGGATCTGCAAATATCTAAAAATGTGAGGATCCATTTGCTACATTTATTAAAATAAGGACCAAATTGCTTGAAGAATCGAATTACCTATTTCTAGAGAAGGAGGATCCTATTGCCACGTAAACAATAGATGGGGGAACAACGAAGCAATAGTTCGTCGCTTACCCAATTCAGAAAACCCTAATTTTGCACCTATATATACACCCCGCAATGGATTATTGTTTCCGGCTCAAATATTAACCCCGCTATAATGTCATAGTGACTGCATAATCGAGGAATCAAGAAACAATTTTCAATTGTTCGAATCGGCGTAGGTATTTATGCTATGATTTTGATTTTGTTTTAATTCTTTAGGTTAAATTGAATGCAGAGATTGTGTGTATCGACGTTGTGCGAAACGATGCACTCTGTTCGAAAGAGTTCTCTGCGACAATGATTTGTAATGGGAAGGTGGGCAGTTGTTCTTCATTTTTCCGTTGAAATTATACAACAATCATCTTCCCGACATTGCGGGTCATTTGGATCCGGATTCGTGTCCGAATCTTAAAGTTAAAAAAAAAAAAAATCTGCCTTTAAGCAATTGCCAGTTAGTAAGCAGCCGCAGGGTTTGGTTA
>CAVNYN010273395.1:0-23257 GCA_963692815.1 Nyctanthes arbor-tristis
GACGCTCTTCCGATCTTTTTGTTTTGAGAAATACTTTTTCAAGAAAATCATAGAATGCACAAAGACTTTGGATGCACAAAAAGGCCCTATCACTAGTTAAACTACTAACCGTGGTGCGCACAAGATTCAATGATTCAAAATGACCAAAATCACATAGCATGGTCATAATACAAAGATTACCACATAGTTAAAATGACCAAAATCACATAGCATGTATATTACCACAAAGATTACCACATAGCAAAGCAAAATGGGTAGAACATTAACTAGTGATTCAAATGTAATAAACCAATTATAATGACGATGCATAAAAAATCTATGCATATATCATGATACTTTATGAGCAAAAGAAAGGGAATCAAAGTATCTGCTACTCACCTTTTGATTCAAAGATTCTTTCAACAATTCTCAGTGGAGAATTGCCTTCAAAATTTTGATATTTCTCTAGCAAAGTGTCTTTTAAGTGGGGATTATATATATATATATATATATGGAGAGGGCTTTATTTTAAGTGCAAAGAGAGTGTTTTGGGGAGTTTTAATTCATGTGTTATGGCCTTCTCAAATTTTGGACGAATATTTTAGTGTTTGGCCAATTTTTATAAGTGCTAGAATCTAATTGTTTCTAAATAACAATTGAGATCCACAAATGGCAAAAATAACAAGTGTCTCATAATCTTGGAAAATTACAAGAATAACAAGTGTCATAACTTGGCAAATTTCAAAAATAACAAGTGTCTCATAACTTCGCAAAACTAGCATCATTCATTTAAGGAGAGATGTGGCTAATCTTTGGCCATTCATTTATTTGCTTAGTGTGATATTATAATTAAGTTTTTATGTTTTGAATCGTTTTGGTCAAGAACCATATTCCTAATTTGGGTGCCATTTGAGTACCAATTTTGTAGCCTTATAATAAAATTCTAGTAATTATTAATTATTATTAAAGTAACATCGATGTAGCTTGAATTTTATTATTATTATTTTTTACCCAGGATGTTACAACTTGTCAGGTCTATAATTGAGGCGTCGGTTTAAGTGTTGGGAAAGCTTACACTATGTGACCTGGAATCCACAAGGTCTGACAAGAAGCACTCCACATGGCGCCATGCCTATTTGACCCTACAATAATTGCCCCCAAATGCTTGAGTTTGACTTCGATGGGCTTTAGCACTTAAAATCATTCGATTCTGATAGATGAGAACATACTACAAGTTCAACTTTGAATTGGAAAAAAAAACCTGAAAGAGCCAGTGAGATATGAGCTTATTGGTTTCTTAAAACGGAATTTAGATTTGTTCGCCTGGACTCATGAAGATATGGAAGGCATACACTTGAGCTAGCTTGCTACTGACTTAACATAGATCCAAATTCTAAGACAAAGAGGCAGAAAATAAGACTGCTAAATGGTGAACGTTATAAGGCCTTGGCCAAGGAGGCCGCTAAATTACATGGAAATCGGTTTATTAGATAGGCAGAGTATCCCAAATGGGTAGCAAATCCAGTGCTAGCAAAAAAAAAAAGCAATAGGACCTGGAGGCTATGTATTGATTTCATAGATCTCCATAAGGCATGTCCTAAAGGCAGCTTTCCACTTTCTAGAAATGATCAGTTAGTAAATGTTACGGCTGGTCACAAGTTACTTAGTTTCATGGTCGCCTATTTTAGGTATAACCAAATTCCAATGGCTAAGGATGACAAAGAACATACTTCATTTGTAACCGACCAATGGCTATATTGTTTTCCAATGATGCCTTTTGGGCTGAAAAATGTCCGAACTACTTACTAAAGTTTAGTCAACAAAATGTTTGCCAATTAGATAGATAAAACAATGGATGTCTATGTTGAAGATATGTCGGTAAGAGCTATCGACCATATTCAGCACTTAAAGGAAGTGTTTGGAATCTTAAGGCAATACCGGATGAAGTTACACCCTTAGAATTTTTTTTTTTTTTTTTGGTTAGCATCTGGCAAGTTCTTCAGTTATATGGTTAACCAGAGAGGCATTGAGGCCAACCTATAAAGATCTGACCACTGATAGACATGAAGCCGCTCTACAAAGATTAAGGAAATCCAAAGCTTGCTTCCAGTCTATGGACAAATGCAAGCCTTTCTTTGATGTTTTAACGGCTGGAATGAGCTTTCAGTGGACAGAGATATGTCAACAAGCTTTTGAGAACTTGATGGCAAAGCTAGCTTCACGGCTCATATTGTCAAAACCAGTGCCCCAAGTGTCTGAATCTACAGTAAGCTCAGTACTTTTTAGAACTAAAGAAGGTATTCATAAGCCCATTTACCATATAAGTCAAGCTTTAAAGGGCGCCGAGCTAAGGTACCCAGAGATGGAGAAATTGGCCTATGCACTCATACTATCTTCTCACAAATTGCGACCACATTTCTTGGAGTATACCCAATTGAGGTCTTGACAAATTTTCCTTTGAGACAAGCACTTCAGAAGCCAAACACCTCATGTCACGTAATGAAATGGTCAGTGGAGTTAGGCTAATTCGACATCACTTTTAAACCCAAGACTACGATAAATTGCCAAGAACTCGCGGACTTCCTTGCAAAATTTACTGAGCCAATCGAAGTGGTGAACACTAAACATGAGTATTGGGAGTTATTCATTGATGGGTTATCGACTAAAAATTGTGCTGGAGCTAGAATAGTGCTGATTAGCCCAGAGAGAAAATTCTATTACCAAGCATTGAGATTTGGATTATGAGCTACTAAAAACGAAGCTAAATATAAAGCATTGATCGCAGGGCTTAGAATGGCTAGGTCAATAAGAGTGAGAAAGGTTGTGGTCAACTGTGATTCCCAATTGATAGTCAATCAAGTCAATGGAGCATACAATGGCAAGAATGAGATGATGTCAGTTTATCATCATATATATCACCATCTCAGAGTTGTAGAAGTTCACTTGTGCAGAGTTCAAGTAAGTGTCACAAACACACAATAGCCAGGCAAGTGCCCTAGCCAAGTTAGCTACTAGTGAGGTTGTCGGGGAGCTTGACCGTGCGCCTATTGGAAAAATTGATACTTCAACCATTGATGAAACACGTACGGGTACAGTAATGATGGCCATTGACTAAAAGCCCAGTTGGAAGGATGAAATCATTGAGCAATAGAAAGATGGAATACTCCTTCAAAATCAAGAACAAGCAAGAAAATTAAGAATCAGGGGTTGCAAGGTACCTGCTGGTTGACGACGTTCTATACAAACAAGGGTACTTACAGCCAATCTTCAGATTCTTACATGAAGATGAGGCTGTTTATACTCTCCGAGATGTTCATGAAAGACTGTGCAGCAATCATACAGGTAGATAAAACCCTGTCCGCTAAAATTTTAAGCCAAAACTACTTTGTCTAAGTCTTAAAAGAAACGCAATAGAATTTGTTAAGAAATGTGACAAATGTCAAAGGTATGCCCCCATGAACAGAGCACCTACTGAGCCCTTAACCTCTATTATGGCCTCGTGGCCTTTTGTAAAATGCGGAACTAACCTGATAGGGCCCTTCCGAAGTGAAAACGTTCAATGTAGTATCCTATTGTCGTAATCGATTATTTCATAAAGTGGGCTGAAGCCAAGCCCTTGGCCACTATCACTGAAAGGCGCACTACTTAGTTTATCTAGAAGTCTATTATTTGTTGCTTTGGGATCCCATATGCAATTGTGACTAACAATGGAAAGCAATTTGTTAATGAAAAGCTCAGAGCATTTTGTGAAGAGCTTAAGATCAAATAGTACTAAACTCCAAATCACCCCAGGCAAATGGACAAGTTGAAGCAGTAAATAAAGTCACCAAGTATAGATTAAAGACTAGACTCGAAAAGCTTAAAGGAGCTTGATTGATGAACTACCAAGGGTGCTATCTTACAGAACTATATTATAGACAAGTACTAGTGAAACACCGTTCTCCTTGGCATTTGGAAAAAGAGCTATGAATCCCGTGGAGATAGAGATGTCGTCCTTCAAGGTTGAGTACTTTGATGAAAAGAAGAGTGGAGAGGTCTTGAAAATAGATATGAACCTAACTGATAAGAAAAGAACCCAATCAGAGCTGAGGAATACGACTTACAAGCAGATGAGTGCTGGGTACTACAATACTAAGATACGAGGAAAAAAATTCAGCAAAGGGGAGATTTAGTGTTGAGACAAATATTTCCAACCATGAAAGACTCAATAGATCCCTAGGCCCTAACTCTGAAGGACCATATCGAGTAACTAAGACCCTTTAAATGGAGCCTCACTTAGAGACAATTGATAGGAAGCCACTTCTCCATCCCTAGAATCACATTAAAAAGTATTTTCAGTAACTGAAAAGTCAAGTACCGAGAGACTTTGCAAAAGTTCTACTTTCATGGTAAGTACCAAGTGATTGTAAATATTAGTATCGGGTCCAACCCTACTTATCTACCCTACTATAAGATCTTCTCTACTTTTCTACTTTGTTTTCAAATCAAGTGCCGAGCACTTCGTGATTGTAAATATTTCTCTAGATTGTTCTACTTCAATGAAATGAAGCTACTTTTCCTAGAAGATGTGTGTTATTTATTCGACATTATCTAGTTAAAAAAAGAGCTCAAACCACAATATGACTCAAATTTGGGAGAACAAGGCAATACCAAGTCTCCAAGCTCTAAGTAGGGTTTTAGTTTGTATTAGTGGATCCAAGAGATAATTGTCTCAAACGAGCTAGTTAATTCCAGTCCTAGAAGCGCTTATGGTTCTAGCTAATCTTAACCTCTTGAATCCTGTGAAAAGTCATATAAGAACTAAAAGATAAAGGACTCAGAGTTAAGGGAAGTCATTAGTCCATATTAAGGGATCTAAGGGATGCCAGAAAACTCAAACGAGTTGGTTGATTCTAGTCTTGGAAGCACTCATGCTTCCAGCTTATCTAGTCTCTTGAGTACTATTCTAGATTAGCTAAAAGCTAGTTAGTCAAGGACTCAAGAAGCTAAGGAAAAAGTGACAAATCCAACAAGGGTGGGAGCTCTAATTCAAAAAAAAAAAAAGATGGCACCAGTTCTGAACTGGAAATTTCTAGTTCCGATCTCCAATTCTTATAAAACTGAGAAACTGTAGATAGATATCATATTTTCCATTCAGTTAAAAGAGAGAATAACATTAGTTCTAGAACAAACTAACATCAGGACTAGTAAGTTAGACAAAATAAAGCCCTACTAGTATCTGTGTAATACTACGTCAAAGCTAGTAAAAGACAAAAGAAAAAGACATCAAGTACTAAGATAGATACATAACACCAGTACTTCACAGAAAAATAAAGAACAACTCCTCAAGCATCATCACCTATGTCTTCATCCATTACGTCCTTAGTAGCAGGGTTGGATTTTGGAATCACAGCTCTAGCATGAGCTTCTGCATTCTGTTTCCTGGTCTTCTCCAAAGTTTTAACTAGAAATCCGGCACCATAGTCGAGAGTCCTTCCTTTGATTTTCTTAATCAAGTTCTCCTCGGCAAACATATACGTATCAGTGTGATCAATCTCATAATCTTTAGAGCTCTTGTATTTCTCCAATGCTTAGGCCCCAGCTCGCTCAAGTTGAGCCTTCATATCCTCAATTGTGGCCTTGGCACCTTGGAACACTTTCTCTTTCTCTACAAGTTGAGCCTTGATGTTTTTCACCGAAGATGAAAGTTTCTCTTTGGTACTAGTGTGCTCTGCCTGCGATTTGTAGAGCTTAGTATGAAAATCAACCTGATAAGCCTCATGCTGAGCCCGAGGCTTTTCTAGGTAAGTCTTATACTGAGCCACAATACTTCCCATTTTCTTATACTTCTCCACCGCCATATGTCTATCTCTTAATGATATATTGGCCGAACATCTCTAGATAATGATTTTTATATACCTCAATTTTCAGCTAGGTTTAAGACCGGTAGTTCATACTTGCCCGAGTAAAGTTGATGTAGCCAAAGCACAATCTCTGAGGTTAAGTCCTTTTGCCATTACTTCATGTTTCTTGTTCCAGCTAAGAGCTAAAGAATTCCAAGACTGACTAACACTATCTGGTAGAGCATGTAAGACATCTGGTCCAGGTATCCCAGATCTCTTTAGGTCTCAAAGTGCCTCTAGAACAACTTTTTCCTTTTTTTCCTTACCAGTTGAGTCCTTTGCTGCGGGAATATTCATCCCTAGATAAAAGATGTCATCACTGGTGGGAATCTCAATAATAGGCTTATTAACAAGAAACAATGTAAATAAACTCTTAGGAACTTCTAGGAGGACTTTCTTGCTAGTAGTCTTACTAAAATTGACGGGCCTCTTCTCAGCCCTATGTGGAGGAGCATAGCTGACTTCCTTGGTAAGAGATTTCCCTCTAGTGGTGGGGCGAGGATTTTTCTATTGATGCTTTTTCCTATTAAGGAGTGTATCTCTCTCTCTCTCTCTTCTTCATCTATGGTTTCAATTATTTGGAGACCTGGCAAAAAATGATGAGTGTTAAAATGTTAGAATAAATGGAAGTGCTAAAACAAAATTCATGCCAAAAGACGAGCTAAAAAAGTGCTCACTTACAAGAGCACCCGGTAGGATCAGGGATATGCTCAACTAGAAATTCTGAACTTAGGCTGGAAATTCTTAAGTTCTCCAGAGTTACAAGATTTTTATATTGCCTTTTGGAATGAGGAAGCTCAAGGAGCTTGAAGTAAAGTTCTTTGTGCTCTTCCAGGGGCTTAGGATTGGGATTCTTTGCAAATAAAGTTTAGGTAAAAAAAAAATTAGAATTAGACAACGCTCAATCAGAGAAGGGATAAAAACTTACTATGACTTTTGTAACCAATTTGGATCCTTTCGTCCTCAACTCCGAGTCTTGATTGACTAGTCTAATTCCTGGCAACATCAAACCATTTATCTTGCCAATGACCACTGCTCCCTAGGAGCCCTAGAATAACATTCCCATTCAAACCATCTTTGGATATTAAATAGTACCACCCAGGTTTTGAGCCCCCGTCAGACCTGAAGCATGGTAGAAAAAATTGAAAGATTTGGGATCAATGATAGCATACCTTTCCTGGTTCCAAAGCACCAAAGAAGCAAGAAAAGTCCTCTACCAATTGGGTATAATTTGCGTTGGAGTTAAATGCCAGTGCTTGAGGAAGTCAGTGATGAGAAGTGGCAAAGAAAACTGGACACCGGCCACAACCATACCCTTAGAAACAACACAACCAGTCGGGGGCATGTCAGCCCTCTCACTCTGTTGGGCAGAAAAATTTTATTGATGAAGGAATCTGATAGATTTCATATAATCTAACCAAGTCTAAAGGGCTCAGTATTGATTCTCGAGATTTACAATCCCATTGAGACTCAAATTTTTTATTAAAGGCAACCGACAAAACTTGGATCCATACAGAATCCAAATAAAGAGGGCTCGAGAAGGACCATCAATAATAAGTGGATCTGAACTAGAGGGCTCGACCTTCTCAACACCACCCTTAACTTCCTCAGTGTTATTTTCATCAACATCATTCTCCCCATCCTGCTCTATGCCGTGGCCATAAGTGTTACTAATCTGTCTTTCGTTCGACTCATTAGTTTATATCCACTTCCTCATCTGACTCAGAATTAGAAGAACTCTCACAATTATCAACTTTTCCTTCGAGTTTTCACCACCCATAGATTGACCCTCCAAATTTTGGCCATCTTCCTCACTCTCAATCATGCTTATAAACCTGGGAACCATAAACTACCTGAAGAAAAGTGTTAAACAGAAGTGCCGAATTCCATCAAGGCCAATGTTGAAGTCTTGAGTAACACTGGAAAATAAAGGCAAAAACAAGGTTGAGTGCTGGGGAATTGAAGATTGATTTTTGATAACTAAATTTTGAGACTAAATATAAATAATAGAGAATTACCTTCCAAGGTTCGAGCTTCACCACTGGGTGTTTCAGATTTGAGAGCAATTATGAAAAATCACCATTGAAGTCGAGTTCTCGAACTAAGAAAATAACAATAAATAAAAATAAAAATAAAGAAAGAGAAAAAGAAGGAAAGAATGTGTTAAATGCTAGGAGGTCAAGAACCGGTTTTTTTGGCAACCAAGTTGAAATATATTATTTACCTGGAAATATATTATTTACCTAACGACTTGAGCGCTGCACTCGTGACCTGAGTTTGAAGCCGACGAAATAAAGTATTGATCTTGAGTCCTAAATTGCAAGAATAGGAGGCATACTAGCAAGATGATGAAACTTGGGAACTGTCGGAGAGCCGTGCTATGTGCAAGAAAGCTCAACAAAGAGTTAGAGGGCCTGAAGAAGAGCACGATTTGACATGAGAGGAAGCTTGTGTGTCAGCCAGTAGAGAGGAAAAGAAATGAAAAGAGGGAGCGTGAGGACTGTTTAAAAAAAAAGGAGAAGAAGAAGAAGAGGAGGAAAAATAATAACAACAATACAAGGTGGGAAATAATACTACATAAAGTGTTAAATTTGTTGTTAACTTTAACAATAAAATTAACAACTTGTTAAATTAAATACTTTTAGCAACTACTTTAACACTATCAATATAAGTTGTTTTTTGAGTTGTTAACTAACAACCTACTATATCACTACCAATGTGGATACTTTTAGTGCACGACGCTCTTCCGATCTAGTTGTAGTTTGTCCAATAGATTAAGCTCTGGGAAACAAATATTTAATTGAGTTTTTCTTGAATTTGAAGGATCAGAAGGCTCACACTAGTAATTGACATGCTAAATTGAGGGCCGAAATTAAGTTCAAAATTTTAAATAACTAATAGAGTTGAAAGTAGGTGAGAATTTGTAAGCTTCAGGATTAGCCAAAGTGGTGAATGAAAAATGAAGAAATTAAAGGTTAGTAGACAAACCATAAAATATGAGAAAATGCGAACATCTAAGGGCCAGAATTGAGCACTTAATATGAGTGTTAGACTTCAAAAAGTTTGAAGGTCAGTACCTTTAATTAATATGGAAGCATGCGAGCTCGACCCCAGACCATTAATTAATGATCTCTCGACCACAGATCATCAACTTCAGAGGAAAATAAGAGAATTGGACAATAATGTGTGATAGCAAATGAAGACTCTATAAGGAAAAGGAACCCTTAAATAGAAGGAGAATACGAGATGCGAGGCATCATTACTGATGCTCCATTTTGGTAAAAATTGACGTGTCAGTTCTACATATCGGTACTCTATATATAGCGCTCTACATTAGCAAGAACGTAACACTTGAGCAAGTATAAAATTAAGCGCTTGAGCCCAGTGAAGTCGGATTCACGTGCCTAAGGGCAATTGTTGAAGGGTCAAATAGCCTAGTGCCACGTAGATTTCTCCGTGTCAGACCTTGTGGTTTTCAAGTTACAAAGTGTAAGCTTTACTGCATTCAAGCCCAGGCCTCGATTATGGATCAGACAACGGCTCAATCCATAGCACCAATTGGCTGAGATTGACTGGCTAATCTTCAATACGATGAGTACTGAAACTGATAAAGAGAATCAAGTTCAAGCAAGATTAGGCCTTGGAGATTGTCAGACATGAAATCAAGCTCTTATTACTTGACAACCTTTCTAGAACAAGTAACATAGCAGTCAATCGAATATTTGTACTTAAACTATCGTATTTGTTAGTTCCAGTCAGAAAGAAACTTTTATTTGTACCTTGTACAAGGTCTCATTAGACCTTGTACTAGGCCAGCTCTCTCTCTCTCTCTCCCCCCCATCTCCCCTTCCCCCCTCCCAGACCTATAAAAAAAATGGGAAAGAAGCTCATTTAGAGGATCTATATTTTTACATTTTACTCTCTTATATTCAAAAACCCAAAACAATCGCTAGTTGGGCTCCTGTTCAATAGAGCCCAGTCCTAAATTTCTCAAAGCCCTAGCTTCAAGCTCAAACTTTTGCTGAGTTGGACTGAAACAAAATCCAACGTCAACACTTGGAAAAATAACCATAACCAGTTGTATCAAACCAAAACATATCTGATTTCCTACACGACGCTCTTCCGATCTTTTAAACGGTTATGGTTATTAAAACGGATAACTATTTGGTTATGATTTTCGTTCCAAAACCAATAACTATACTTTAACCAAGTTAAAGGATTTGATTTTGAATTTTATTAACTTAATTCTTGATTTCAATTGCAAAAGTTAAGAGAATAAAATTACCAAAAAATCTTGATTTCCATTTAAATCATGTAACTTAAACCCTAGAGTATAGTTGTTGTTTTTAATGTGTACATTTCTCTTTTTACCTTTAGTTGATAACTTGATTGAATTATATTTCCTAATTATTTATAATTAACAACCATTTATGCTTCTTTTCTTCCTTTGTTCTGAATGGGACGAAATTGGGTTTGAGCAAGATGCATTGCGATTTCCTCTTCTGTGGGACGCACCGGAGTATGACCCGAGACAGGAAGAGAAAGACTTTTTTCTCCTCATCTAGAGATTTTTATTACCTTGAAGTACAATAGAAATATCATTTGTTAAGGAATTTCTAAACACGATATATGGAGTACTTTTGAATTTGAATTTCATATCTTTGTTGAAAGTTTTTTGGTTGCCATGATGACACTTTGCTAAAATTTTATTATCCACGATGGTAGGTTATTGGATGGGATTTTCTACCAATCGATTTTTGGCCAAAAAAAAAAAAGGCTGGCTATTTCGCAATCCCTTACCCCAATTTCTATCTAAAAAGCGGTCTAAGTTTCTATTATTGATGGAGAAATCAACTCTTTCTCTTCTATCCTAATTTTGACAAGCCCTAAAATGCCAGATCGTGCAGCTTGAATGCTCCTGCTACACCAATTACTGCAGCCGATTAAATGCCTAGTTTGACATCCATGGCCAATTTTGTGATCTGATCGAAATCCTCTAGATAGGCAACAAATATAAGCACCAATTATCTCTTCATGTACATGTCTGAGTTTTTCAGCTATTTTCATGGAATTATTGGAAAAAAGAGGTTCCTACTTCGTATTTTTTGTATACTTGTGAGTTGTGATTTGGATGCTAGATTTTTTTAGGTAGTTGCTATGAGTCTTGGATTCACTATTGAGGCTTTTGTTTTGATGGATTTCAAAATTATTTTTGAAAGATAGGAACTTTTTCTAACTTACTTCATTTTTGGTTTTTGGTTACTTGGGGTTGAGGAAAACGACAAATTGGCGGGAATTACGTGCATTTTCTAGCTTATTTTCTCATAGATGGACACTGAGCGGACAAATGACTCTAAAAAGTTTGCCGTTGTTTGGACTTGTGTTAGTTCAATCACGCTTACTTAATGTACTTTTTAAATTGTATGTCGGTCACTCATCATAGTTTTAATCCCACTAGTGCTACAGTTAATTCATCCAACACTTGTATGATAGATTAGCTCGTATAGTAATGTTTACTTGTTAAATGTATTCTTTGCAGAAAACATTAACAATTTGTTATTGTCAATCATCACTTTTTATTAAAGTCCCACATTTTGATTTGATGTCAAATAGGTTGCTCATTTGAAGCATCAAATTTGGCTCGTCAAAAAATTAACAAAGCAGGTACCAATCTTTTCAATAGTATGAAATCCACGTACTCGTGTTGGCGCATTATAGATAGAGGTGAATTATGTGCTCTTTGTAATAAGCAGATTCACCTAAAAATGTTGCGTATGTGTTGGTGCATAAAAGATATTTCTTCTTCCCTTTGATATTGGAGCAGACTATGTTCATTCTAGTTAAATAGTTACTCTTTCTAAAGAACAATGTTGACACTTGCAGGAGGCTTTTCTCAAGTTACTTCCAAGGTAAACATGCTATCATTAACTTTTGAAGAGCGCTCTTCCTTAATTGATCTATCACCTTATCGCCTGAAGTCTCTATATCCCATTCAAGAAATTATGTTACTTATCCAATATTTTAAACATTTTTTTTTTTATTTTCTGAATGTTCCATATAGATTTCTTTTTCTTTTTCATTCTATAACCCAGCTCCTTATGTCTGTCTTATCGAAATTACGTTCTCATGATCCTTTTTGCCCTTTAAAAATTTCAATCTCATATATTGATTGGTAGGGCAGACTGATGTTGTAGCAATAGCAACTCTCGAGTAGAGTGTTGCAATTGAGCCTAAAGTGTGAAATTCTTCTGCGTATTTCAAGTTATTCTTTTTATGCATTTGCGACTAGGTACGTACGTAGTTTTTTTTTTTTTTTTTTAATCTCTTTGTAAATTTTGGAGTTAAATTTAAGATACTTTAGAGAGAAAACTAACTAATATTTGTTGTGATTATATTAAGTTATTAACAATTGTTGGTTGGAAACTATGGGAAAGGACATGATTGATTTCTCCACCCCACCCCATTTGGAAGTTTCATGTTTCTTTATTATATTTGTCGTGCTTATCTTTAATAAATTTGAGTCTTACCTTATTTTGTATGGAATAAAACTACAATCCTCCTATAACTATTTGAAGAGGGAAATGTCCGTTAATAGATATCAAGTATCATTTGCAGTGGAAAATTGGATCCTATATAAGTTTTCATGGCGGCCGCTAGCTAGTGACATTTAGCACTATAGTATAACGAGTAAGAAATAGGTGCATTGCACATCTTATACAAAAGATTAACATTTGTATTTTAAATTTGGAGTAATTAGTATTAATGTTGTTTTATAATTTTTGTCGGGATAAAGGGTAAAATATATATATATATATATATATATAAGGAATGATATTAACTCAACAGACAACGACCTCTATTACAGGTGATTCGAACAAGTATTACAATAGCTAGGTATTTACATTTCGCGCTAGAGGTTCTAGGTTCGAATCGCAATTACCCCTCTCCTATCTCCCCTTGTATAATTAAAAAAAAATGACAACCATTACAGGACTAAAATGATGAATCTAGTGTGTGTGTCACTGGTGCATCAGATAAGCCCAAGAAGAAAGATGATTTGTTGTACATTCTATTATTTTTTTTTCTTTTTAGATTCTTCAATTTCAAGAGTAACCAATTAATTTTATTTGTCACATGTGCTTTCCAGAGTAGCCAATTAATTTGATCTGTAATATGTACTTGCGCACACACTCTTTAATATGAAACTAGTATTTTCTTCCGTGTATTGCACGGTCAAATTTTGTTGACAAAATATTATGTAAGGAAATTAAACATATATGATCATACCAAATCGACGACCAAGAGCCCTAGAAGAATATATATTCTGAATACATAATTCTTTCTTTTTTTTTTGTTTATTTTAGAAAAGCACAGCTTATATACATAATTCATTTTTTTTCTTTTTATTTTATTTTTACTTTAATTTTCTATATATTAGTAAATTTTATAGAACTATTTTTTCTAAAAGATGTATTGTTTAAATTGTCTCACTAATATGCCCGCTATTGATAACCACTCATTAACTTCTTTTTTTTAACCCATTACTGTTGTCTATATACTTCAACTTGAATCTTATTTTTTTCATTTCTTTTTTTAACTTTAATTTTCTTTAACCATTTTAGTATTGATTAAAGTAACCGACCTCTACCTTATTAACCACAAAGTGCAGTTTTGTTTTCACCTTTTTTTTTTTTATTTTATTTTATTTGTCAGTAGTGAGCGGTTACCAATAGTTATGTAATCTACCAATATACATGAATTAAAGTGAAATAGAAAGATTCTTTCAAACAGAATTTGAAACTAAATTGAATATTTTCCAATTGAAGATTCAATTGTACTCCTACTTTTATTATATATACATATATAGATTTCTAATGTTCTAGGGCATATTTGGTGATAACCTTTCCAATAAAATCTATAAAGAGAAAATAAAAAAAATGTAATTAGAAAGGCATTGCTTTATATACATAATTCATTTTATTGAAAAATTAGATGATCATACCAAATAGACTAAGAGCACCGAAAGAAAATATATTCAGAAGACATAATTTATTTTATTTTATTTTATCACTTTTGAAAGACATAGCTTACATACATAATTCATTTGTATTTTTTCATTTTATGTTTTTTTTTAACTTTAATTTCCTGTATGTAGGTAAGTTTTATAGAACTATTTTTTTCAAAATATGTATAGTTTAAACTGTCCCACTAATATACGTAATCACCCACTATTGATAACCACACATTATCTTTTTTTTTAGCACATTACTGTTGTCTATATATAACAACTTGAGTCTTATTTTTTTTTCATTTTTTTAACTTTAATTTCCTTTAATCGTTTTAGTATTGGTTAAAGTAATCATCCACTACCTTATTAACCACAAAGTGCAGTTGTGCTTTTACAGTGTTTTTTAATCAATAGTGGACGATTACCAATAGTGGTAGGTTACATGAATTATAGTTAAAAAATAAAGTAAAATAAAAAAGTTTCTCTCAAACAGAAACCAAACTAAATCTTTTCCAATTAAAGATTCAATTTTACTTTTACTTTTATTAATATATAGACTAGTCTCGTAACCGTGCGTTGTACGGGGAAACCAAATGAACATAAGAAAATTGAAATAGATAATAAATTCAATATGAAATATAATAACCTTTAAATAAGTAATCAAAATATTATCATTAAAAAATCACGAAATTTATTTTTATTATTATTCTTCTTCTTCTTTAAAAGACTTATATGTAGATGAATGAATATAAAAAATTTCCAAAAACACAATCATATACTTGGGACTCCCCACCACCACACCATATTTAGAATAATTCTTTTTCACCTAGTATGTTGCACGGACATATATACTATTAACAACAGAAAATACACTGAAAAAAGAGAATCTCAAAAAGAATAAATAAAGTTGCAATCACAAAAATAGTAAAAGTGTTGTAAATAATTAAATATTTAGTGAATGACTATCCCACTCCCGCAAACCCTAAACAGTTACCATTGTACCCCTGAAACCCTAGCTTTGTATCTATAAATATGGGTCTCTACTTCTCATTGAATACACACAATTTTCTAAGAGGTAATTATTTATCTCTACATAATTTTCTCTCCTATTATAATACGTTATCAGCACGATATGATTTTATTTTTTCTCTTTTTCGCTTCTAGTTCTGCCGTAAGTTTCGTCTTCAAAAAAACAAAAAAGGAGTTCTGCCATGAGTTTCGTTTTCCTTGTTTTCTCAATTGACAATCGGCAGCCAATGGATGATATACCCATAATTTCATCCTTTGTTGGCAGACTTTTTGTCTTTTTACACTTTGTCCAATGGATTATATACATATAATGTCTCCATGTTTCACACTCTGTTGAATTTACCGATTCACTTACAAGTTTTGAAACACATTTTTTTTTTTTTGAAGTTTAATTTATATGTTAATGTTGTTGTTTTCTTTCACGTATATGGTTGGGTATCAAAATATTAATTTGATTATCCATGCCGTTACGTATAGATATACATAATGGGATAGCCAATGTTCAATTTTAATGAATTTTTGGCTTCCAATTTTATGTTAGGTTCACAATCATATTTTAATATAAGGGATCATGAAATCTCCTCTTGATTGATTCCTTTTGAGATAATATGGCAGCCAATTACATAATGAATGTAAATCTGGTAGTCACATATCATGTTACTTTTATTTTTCTTATATAATAAGGAAATCATGAAGGATTCTTTTGATTGATCTTTTTCTTGATTTGATTTTGAATGCCAATTACATAATACAGATGAATATGGCAACAATTATCTATTGATAAGCACTAACAATCTTATTTAAATATATAATAACCATGCATATTATATATGTTATATTAATTACTGTTATTTTCATTTATTCCTATCCAATTAATTGATCTAACTATTAGATATTTTATATAATATGTTTACTTAAATTCATGCAGTTATACTGTTATAATTATCATATAACTATTTGTGTTACAAATCTTTGTTCTGTGCTCCTGAAGAAGCACGTTAATTTTAATTATTTCCGCCGAAGGGCAAATATAAAAGGTTCCAATATATTATATTATTCTTATCCTTGAAGGAAAGAAGAAAAATTTATATTATATGATACTTGAATAATCTCATGTATGAGTTCATATAATTCTTGAAGAACTATAGTTACATCTGATTAAATATTCTATAAGAATACGATTGCCTACAAAATCCCCGAGATGTGCTAATAATTGTGATTTCCTAAAGAAACTATAATGTTTGAAATTCTAGAAGAATATCTCATTATTTGTTCCTGAAGAAGCATAATTTTTACTTCGTCTATTATTATTTTTATTCATTCTGTTTTGCAATTTACATTAGATGTACATATTTATTTATTTATTAAATTGTTATTATACGTATAATAATACATTAGATCTAATAAGTTGTTACTCTTGAAGTAGTACAACTTATATTATAATATTCCCACTGAATATTAATTGTTCTTGAAGAACAACGTTACGCTAGATATTATATTTCCAATATAGTCATGAAGAATATTTAATTACTATTCTTGGAATAGTAATAACCCAAATTGATAATGAATCGTTGATATTGATTGGTTTATTCTTATTTTTATTGTTGCATTGGATATGAACTTATTCGTTTTATAGTATAGTTACCCTGAGCTATTTAAATTTTGAATAAACTATTTGTGATTTGATGTTAATTTTTTTTTTTGTTTAGATAAAAATAGAGTAAAGATGAATTGTCAAGATATTTGCTTAGATGATAGTGTCACTTCCCATACAATTTTTCGAGAGAAAAGGTATTTTGTTGAATTAAAATTAGCATCTAATAATGTTAATACAATTTCTAGAGCATCAAATATCATTGAAGGTTTCGGAAGAGCCAATATAATCTTAACCAACGGTACAAGATTATGTATTAATGATGCGCTTTACTCTAGCAAATCCAGAAGAAATTTGTTTAGTTTTAAAGATATTCGCCGCAGTGGATATCATATTGAAACAATGCAAGAAAATAATATTGAATATCTTTACATAACTTCCTTTATATCTGGCCAGAAGCATATAAAAGAAAAGCTACAAGCACTCCCATCTGGGATGTATTTCACGACTATACAGTTAGTTGAATCAAATTACATAACGAACCAGAAGTTCGAAGACCCGAAAAGTTTTATGCTTTGGCATGATAGACTTGGACATCCAGGAGCAGTAATGATGCGACGTATTATTACTAGTTCACATAGACATTCTTTAAAGAACCAGAAGATTCTTTTACCTAATGATTATCTATGTAACGCTTGCTCACAAGGGAAATTAGTAGTCAAACATTCCCCTACAAAAGTTAATGTTGAACTTCCAAAGTTTTTGGAAAGAATTCATGGGGATATATGTGGGCCTATATACCTACCATGTGGGCCATTTAGATACTTTATGGTTTTAGTTGATGCTTCAACAAGATGGTCACATGTATGTCTGCTTTCAACTAGAAATATGGCTTTTGCCATATTACTGGCTCAAATGATAAAATTGCGAGCTCAATTTCCTGATTATTCTATCAAAACAATTCGTCTTGATAATGCTGCCGAATTCAGATCCCCAAGCATTTCATGAGTACTGCATTTCTATTGGTATTGTTGTGGAACATTCGGTTCCCCATGTGCATACTCAGAATGGCCTTGCAAAGTCATTTATAAAACGATTGCAATTGATTGTTAGGCCATTACTTATGAAAATGAAGTTACCAACTTCTGTTTGGGGTCATGCAATATTGCATGCTACATCATTAATTTGTTTAAGGCCAACTGCTTATCACAAATACTCACCTTTACAATTGGCATTTGGTCGAGAACCTGATGTTTCTCACCTAATAATTTTCAGCTGTGCTGTCCAAGTTTCAATTCCACACCCACAACGCACTAAAATGGGTCCCCAAAGAAGACTTGGGATTTATGCTGGTTTTGATTCACCAACAATTATTGGGTACCTTGAACCACTAATAGGTGACCTATTTACTGCACGTTTCGCAGACTGTCATTTTGACGAAATGACTTTTCCTACTCTAGGAGGAGCAAAACTACATCTTGAAAAACAAAATAAAACTTCTTGGAATGAATCTACCTTATCTCATTTTGATTCCCAAAGCAATCAATGTGAGTAAGAAGTTGAAAAAATAATTCATTTGCAAAAGGTTACAAATCAATTACCATATGTGTTTGTGGATACAAAGAAAGTGACAAAATCGCATGTGCCAGCACAAAATACTCCAGCAAAAATTGATGTTCCTATAGAACGATTTGCCATAGCAAGTGAATCAAAATTACGTCAAAAACGTGGTCGACCACTTGGAGCTAAAGATTCTTTGCCTAGGAAAAGAAAAGTACAAGAGAACAATCAACCACAACTCAAGAGGAGCATGAAGTGATTGATCAATCAAATAGCATGAAGTGATTGATCAATCAAATAAAGAAGATTTGATTCCTGCAGAATCACAAAATGAAGAGATCTCAATAAACTATTTATCATCACACAAAGTTTATGAAAGAAACAATGTTGTGATAGATAATATTTTCGCCTTTAATGTGGCTCTTGATATCATGCATGAGAATGAGGATCCTGAACCACAGTCTGTTAAAGACTATAAGCAAAGAAAAGATTGGCCAAAATGGAAAGAACCCATACATGCAAAGTTGAATTCTTTGGAAAAAAGAAAAGTTTTTGGACCTATAGTCCAAACACCCAAAGATATAATTCCTGTTAGACATAAGTGGGTGTTTGTGAGGAAAAAAATGAGAACAATGAAATTACGAGATACAAGGCTCGACTTGTAGCACAAGGTTTTTCACAGAGACTTGGAATAGATTATGAGGAGACATATTCTCTTGTGATGGATGCCATAACATTCAGGTATTTGATGAGTTTGACTGTCTCACAAAAGTTAGATATGAGACTTAAAGATGTAGTAACTACCTATCTTTACAGCTCGCTTGATAGTGAAATTTATATGAAAATTCCTGAAGGATTCAAAGTGCCAGAAGCAAGTGATTCATTTCCTAAAAATATGTTCTCAGTTAAATTACAAAAATCACTCTATGACGGATGTGGTATAACCGTCTGAGTGAATATTTGTTGAAAGAGAGATATCAAAATGATGATATTTGCCTATGTGTTTTTATAAAGAAAACTGATGTTGGATTTGCAATAGTAGCAGTTTATGTAAATGATTTAAATCTTATATGAACTCCTGAAGAGCTTGATAGAACTGCTGAGTATTTAAAAACTGAATTTGAAATGAAAGATTTGGGAAAACCAAATTTTGTCTTGGTTTGCAGATTGAACATTTTTCAGAAGGATTATTTGTTCATCAGTCTACATACACAAAAAAAGTTTTAAAAAGGTTTTATATGGATAAGGCACATCCATTGACATCTCCAATGGTTGTCCGATCACTTGATATAGATAAAGATCCTTTTCGTCCAGTTGAAGATGAGGAAAAGATTCTTGGTCCTGAAGTACCATATCTTAGTGCAATTGGAGCATTGACATATCTTGCAAATTGTACTCGACCAGATATAGCTTTTTCTGTAAATCTCCTTGCTAGATATAGTTCTACACCAACTCAAAGACATTGGAATGGTATTAAACATATTTTTCGTTACCTTAAAGGTCCTATAGACTTGGGATTATTTTATTCACAAAACACAGGCTCTTCTTTAGTTGGCTATGCAGATGCAGGTTATCTCTCCGATCCACATAGAGCTAAGTCACAAACAGGATATGTCTTTACTTGTGGAGGAACAGCTATATCATGGAGATCTGTGAAGAAAACCTTGACAGCAACATCTTCAAATCACTCAGAAATTATTGCAATCCATGAAGCAAGTCGTGAATGTGTATAGCTTAGGAACATGACACACTATATTCAAACATCATGTGGAATAGTTTCAACAAAGGAAGGTCCAAAAATACTGTATGAAGATAACGCAGCTTGTTTTGCACAACTTAAAGGAGGCTTCATCAAAGGAGACAGGACGAAGCACATATCTCCAAAGTTTTTCTACACACATGAACTTCAGAAAAGTGAGGACGTCGACATTCAACAAATCCGTTCAAGTGATAATGTAGCTGATATATTCACAAAAGCGTTACCAAACTTCTACATTCAAGAAATTGGTCCATAAGATTGGAATGCGTCGACTTGGAGATCTTCAGTGATTGATATCAAGGGGAGTAGTTGTACTCTTTTTCCTTCGACCATGTTTTGTCCCACTGTGTTTTCCTGGCAAGGTTTTAATGTTGCAGCATTTTGTTACTCCAAATATTCGTTATATACTGTACTCTTTTTTCCTTGAGTTTGTACTTTTTTCCCACTGAGTTTTTGTCAAACCAAGGTTTTTAACGAGGCAGTTAGATGTATAGATAGTCATTTAAGGGGGAGTGTTGTAAATAATTAAATATTTAGTGAATGACTATCCTATCCCCGCAAACCCTAGACATGTTACCATTGTACCCTTGAAACCCTAGCTTTATATCTATAAATAGGGGTCTATGTTTCTCATTGCGTACACACAATTTTCTAAGAAGTAATTATTTATCTCTACGTTATTTTCTCTCTTTTTATAACAAAAAGTATTTTTTAATTTAGATTATTACAAAATTTGAAAAATTCCTTTGTATACTATATTTGACATTTCATGTGTTAGCTTTCTCTCTTTTATCACATAAATATCAATATCGTCTTATCAAAACCATATTTAATTGTTACACCCTGTAACACATAGTTGCTAGACGAATAAAGTATTGTCAAAATTATAAAATGTCAATAAAATTAAAAATCACAAAATATAACATAGTGTTATAAAAACGTTAAAAATAATATTTATGATGCTACTTGACTAATAGGCAAATTTTGAAAAATCACTTTAAAAAACGCAGGAATCTACCAATCCGAAACAATTACCAAATGAATTATTGTTCATGTAAATGGTCAAAGCCCAAAAACAGGTAGAAACAAAAAAATAGAAAACACAAAGAAATCCTCAATTGATGGAATGACGTAGAGATTCTACCAAGATTTACACACCAGAAATGGATATGGACGGAATAGAAAGAGGAAGAAAAGAGGAAAACACGTAGAAATGAAAAAGGAATCAAGGATTTACCATACAATGACCAGAATGCCCATGCCTGAGGAAGGAAACAACAAATAACCAGTGATGTAATGCTGACGCCACTAGAAATTTTACAGAACCCACTTTAGGCGGGAAAAAGTATACCAGCCGCTTAATTCAATTAATTAATATAATAATATATAGATATATATTTGATTTGTAACTTGTACAACATATAAACTAAATTGACAGAATAATATAACTTTTAAAATTATAATTGTATTTTACGATTTATTAGTTAGATTCTAATCACTTTTAGTTAAAAATTAAAATCCATATATTGTGTCAAGTTACCAAAACAAATAAATAAATAAAAATATTTGGAAGGTGAAAAGTTACACATATATGAGTTAATTTAAATTATTAACAAAAATAAATATTTAATAAGGGTACTATTGTATATCGAGAAATAAATGGAGTAAAATGAGAAATCAAAAGTTTCCTACTCATTCCCCCTTTTAATATAATGTAGATGTTATTCCCTATGCCATAGTTGTAATTGGTGGTAGGAAAATGCACAAATTTGTGGCTTTACAGTTGTGATAGCTTTTATAAATTACTGACACCAAACTTTTAGTAGTAGTTTTTAACTGCTGAGTTTTTTCTTACTTTTACATAAAAATATAGTTTATGGCTAATTTACATGCAGTGCACGTACCGATAGTAATTTAAATTCCAATTACTTAGTTATGGAAAATAGGAACTAAAATAGGGAAGATAGGCACGATTGATCGATTTTAGTTTGATTTAGAAGAATAAATTTGTTAAAAATATTAGTATGCGAAACCGTTCCAATATTTATGTGTGTGTCTGTGTTTGTGTGTGTGTATATATATATATATATTTATACATATATTAGTATGCAATTTGGTTAGATATCATTTATTATATTTATTTTCTTGAAATAAAACTAATAATTTATGGTTTTTTTAAAGCCAAGAACAAAATTAAAAGGTATAATCTAATTTTTAATTAAAAATCATATATATAATGTAAAAATGGGGAAGTATGGCTCTTAATATTCTAATCAATGATCATAAGGAATGTCTTTCTCCCCTTTTTTGCAGAATACTAGTGGGAGTACGCACGATGAGTGAAACCAGCGTTAACTTTTGCTTGCAATAGTGTAGATTTTATAATAAGAAACTGAATATCTAATTTATTTTTAAGATAACAATGATAAGTAAAATAATATTTATAATAAGATGATGCCATATATTTGATGTCTTCTGTTCCACACCCTTGAGAGCCCATTGCTATTTATAATCAACGCGTTCACATAAAAAGCTTGACATGGAAATAAAAATTTCTATGATATTTATTTACAAAAAGCTAAAATAATATCACACTTGAGAAGATAGCAATCTTCAACAACAGAATGAGGAACAGAAAAACGATGGATGCCGGTGCTATAACAATGACAGTCTTGCAAAACTACCATGGTAAATCAATACCTGAGGAAACAAATAATGAGCTTATGAACCATGGTATCTCCAAACAACATAATTAGTTTCTAATCAAATCCAATTTGACATAGATAAAAAACAAATCAAGCTTGAGTTGAACCTAACTCTACCATCATTATATCCAGTTCTCCTTATTTTTGTTTTCTACTTACAAGAATTATTCTGCTGTACAATGAATCTGTTACCATAAAATATAAAATAAAATGAGTAAGATCAGCTGCAAAATTGCAAGAGGCTGCACATTGTGGAGAAAGCCTTCTCACAAGAAAGCATTTGTCACTTGGAGGGGTCACAAACATGAAGATTTCAACCATGGAATCCAGTAAAATCAAAGAATCTCTACTGAATGAAAAATAATTCTACAAATTGCTCTATCAGTGCCTCATTTCCCTACACACACATTCACATCCATTTATTCTGTAGAAGACGTAAAAACTTTTGAACTAATCGACTAATTACTTGGCTTTTCACATAGTAGATCAATGGCATTGCATACCAATTGCTTTTCAACTTCAGATTCGAAACTCAAGGGAAAGAGGATATCAGCTTTATCAAATAATCTATGGGAGATGGCAAGAAAGATAGAGTATGAACCCTTTGATACCACTCGTGTTCTAGTTTCAATTGCTTGTTATTGCTTCTTTTCATGTACCACTCAAGATCCCAGTGGACCATGAATTCGAAATTCTTTGCCACATTAAACACGAAGACATTAAAAAACATTTTGAGAGAGA
>CAVNYN010273396.1:0-11399 GCA_963692815.1 Nyctanthes arbor-tristis
ATCATGGGGATTGGGGACCCAAAAAAAAAATCCCTAATTTCAATGGAAATTGGTTCGTGTGGGGTTTAGTCAATTAATGCAGCTTGGCCTTGTTTGTCACCCGAAACCATGGGTCATGTGGTACGGTGGTCCATTTATTTATCTTTATTACTTATTTCAGTTTGAATATATATACACTCACATATATGTATTACTATAAGTTCAGCTATTACAATTAATTTTTGCGTGACTGGAACTGCCAAATTAATACTACGCTCGCTTAACTTGAAGAACTTTAATTGATTATAGTAAAAAATTAAAATTAAAATTGTGAGACTAGAAGTTGATTCTGGGGGGAAAAGAGGGGAGATGCAGCAATTTTGTTGGTTCTAAAATGATGTGGAGGCAGCTCTTAATCGCTGCCAAACAGGATTTGTATTCATGTCATGCCAATTTTGACAATATCTTATCTCATATCCAACAGCTCTGTATATTGGGCTATTATTGGACTTTGATTTTCTATCCATTGGGTACCAAAAGTACCCGATGGGCTGCTGCTTTCTCCGGTATTGGGTCAGTTGCTAATGAACTTGCCATTTGTTCCTCCTTTTTTTTTTTTTAATAAGGTTTGGGCAATTTTGGTAAGAGGTATAGAGTCGAACTCAAGATCTCGTCTCGATAAAGACTACTTTTTGCCACTTGAACTAACTTGCCATTTGTTCTTGTACAGTTATATTAAGAAAAGTTTGTCCGGAATTAAGACAAATTTCCTAATTACGCCTACATGATCATTGTGTAATGAATTAAACTAATACAAGAAAAAATAAAAGACAAAGACAAATTTAACAAACTATCAAAACTTTTAACTATATGAAAGATCAGTTACAATCATATAGAATTTTTACTCTCCAAACCCTTCTTCCAAGTATTACAAGAAAAATATCATAAGTTTTAGCGTATCTACTAATTTCTACCATTTGCCCAATTCACATAGAATACAAGAATCCCAAGATACTAGGCTATTATTTTTCTTCACAAGTTCTCCGACTCGACCTAAGTGATTATATTGAAAAAATAACCCCGAACTTTATAAGAAAACTCTTCAAGGTGCTAAGCTCATAATTTTTTCTCCCAACTCACTTATATATAAAAGAAGAGGAAAACACATATATTTGTATGCTTGATCAACTTGGAAGACAAGAAATTTTTTTTATAATTTGAATTCTCTTTCCTCCAAGAACTCTTCTTCTTCTCTTTCCAAATTTGGATTTTTTTGTGACATACCCAACAATCTCTATCTTACCAAAATAAGCCAAAATATTCATCTTTTCATCTCTAGTCTTGTACACAATACTTGATAAATTACCAGGTAAGCTTTTAACACACTTGGACAGTCCCATACTGTACCAAATGAGTACAACTACTTAAAATTAATAATAAATTCTAAGCATTTTATTGGCTCAATATTGAAATAAACTTGCTGATATTTGTAGTACAACTCTCTTGGTAGCTTTCTAGAATAGGGATGACAGAATATAACTGAAAACCAAAAACCCGTGGAGATCCGCCCCGAATGGGGCACGAGATTACACCCCCGAATTGTTAGCCAGGCGGGGATGGGTTTTGGTTGACTCTCCCCGGAACATGGTTTTTTTAAATAATAATAATGTTATTTAATAAAAAAGTAAATTAATATAACATTCTCATTACTCAAATCCTCAACTTTTAGCAAACAAGTACAAGCCTTCACTAATTTTGCCAATATGTTATATATTAATATTTCTACACTATAATTCTAACAAGTTATAACTTGAAATCTGAATCACCAGGGGAAAAAAGGGGCAGAGACTGGGGATTTTTCCCATTTTCCCATCACCGCCCTGAAATGTCTCACATACTTCAAAGCACAACTCCACCTCCCTCACACTAAGAGAGTCAGATTATCCAAATCTGAGCAGTAGCAGAACCTGCTCTACATGAACAATATTTTCTGACGTGACCAGTCAGTCTACAACACCAACAAGTTACAAAAACCACCAATTTTCAGACGACCTCATTGAGAACTTTCATACTTGCACCGACTTGCAAAAAAGTAGACCATTCTTTTAAGTGTAACAGATTTAAAGAACCTTTTGTCGGTACACCTCTCTGTATTGACATTATAGTTCCTACATAGCAAATATTATATGAATATTTATAAGAACATTCCAAGTTAAATGGAGTCAAATCTTACTTCTAGACGTCAAATTCAAATCTTCCAAATCATCATCGTCCATATTGGCTTCAGTAACTTTGTCAGAACATGATAATGGTTTTCTTTTAAAAGTTTTAAATCGTCCAACTAGAGTCAATAAATTCTAGACTTGTTATAATCACAAGCCAAACTTGATTCTCACCACTTCGTATCCTATACTTCACCTCGAATAAAACCTGGCGCTTTGATACCATTATTGGGAATTAAGGCAAATCCACTGATTATGCCCACACGATCGTTGTTTAAGGAATTTAATTGAAACAAAGAAAAGTAAAAGATAAAGACAAATTTAATGAACTACGAAAGTTTTTCATTATATGAAAGGTCGCTCTTAATCATATAGAATTTTTACTGGCCAAATCTATACTATTTTTTTTTACAATGCTCTCTGACTAGACCCAAGTGATCATACCAGAAAAATAACCCTGAATTACAAGAAAACTCTTCAAAGTGTTAAGCTCACAGTTTTTTCTCTCAACCCACTTGTGCATAAGAAGAAAAGGAAAACCATTAATAGTTAAGGATGGTGTGTCCGTTTGGCATTCTGTGAAGAGAGAACCATTATTTGCTTTTTCCAGTCTTAACTTCTATTCCAATCTGGCACCAGAGATTAGGTCACCCGTCTTTAAAAATTCTATCTCATTTAGTTAAGAGTTAGCGTTTGTCTATGTCGTCTGACCGAATTTCCAATTTCTCTTGTAATGCTTATGAATGTAATAAGAGTACTAAATTACCATTTTACGGTTCAAGCCTTACAAGTTTTACTCCACTTCAGTTAATCTATTCTGACGTTTGAACGTCCCCAATACAATCACTTGATGGCCACAAATACCATGTAATATTCATTGATCATTTTACAAAGTATGTTTGGCTATATCCCATGCAAAAAAAATCAGATGTGTTTTCAATCTTTACAAAATTCAAAGCCGTTGTGGAAAACTACTTTCACACCAAAATTACAAGCCTATACACTGACAATGGTGGTAAATACATGACACTAACGTCATTCCTATCCCAACATGGAATTTCCAATTTAACAACCCCACCGCACATTCGAGAACATAATAGATATTCGGAAAGACGACATAGACACATTGTTGAAACTGGGTGAGTCTACTACATCATGCATCTGCCTCACAAAACTTTTGGCCTTACGCTTTTGCTGCCGCAATGTACCTTATCAATAGAATGCCCAAAGTCAATCTTTCTTATCTCTCATCGTTTGAAAAATTATTTCAAAAAAGGCCAAACTATGACAAATTAAAAGTGTTTGGATGTTTATGCTACCCTCGGCTTAAACCATATTCCTGTAACAAACTAGAAGCAAAAATCCAAGCCATGCATTTTCTTTGGATACTCCACGTCCCAAAGTGCCTACCTATGTTACGATTATTTCGTTGGAAAATTATACGTGTCTCATCAAGTTCAATTCGTGGAAAACACATTTCTATTTTCATCTCCACCAAAACCAAACCCTCACTTCTAAAAACTTATCCCAACCCTCACGTCCCTTTATTCCATTTGATATTCAACCTCATCCAATCTCCCCACTCACTACTAATCTTCCTGCCAACATCTCATCCCAACCCAAGACGTCTAATAACTCACTATCACCCCCCTCAAATACCCACCCTCTGATAACTCGAGGCAAAAATAACATCCAGGTTCTTTCCAAAAAATTTTCCCTCCTAGCAATCTCTTCTCCTTCCATCCCTCTCGAACCAACGTCGGTTACTAAAGCTCTTCAAGACAAACAATGGCGTGAAGCCTTGGCTCGAAATGGGACTTGGACCTTAGTTCCTCCATCACCAATCCATAATGTGGTCGGTTGTAAGTGGGTCTTCCAAATAAAGCGAAAATCTGATGGCTCCATAGACAAATACAATGCCAGACTTGTTGCAAAGGGTTTTCATCAACGCCCAGGGCTCGACTATAATGAAACCTTTAGCCCAGTCATCAAACCCACCACAATTCGCTTGGTGTTGAGTCTAGCTGTGATGAATCACTGGCCTTTACGTCAATTTGACGTCAACAACGCATTCCTTCATGGCAGCCTCTCCGAAGATGTTTACATGCACCAACCCCCGGGCTTTGTTGATCCCGACTTCGCTAATCATATCTGTCACCTAAAAAAATCTCTATACGGCCTCAAGCAAGCTCGTCGATCTTGGTATATGACCCTTAAATCCTTTCTCATAGAATTCGGCTTTACCAATTCAAAATCAGACAACTCTTTATTCATTTTTTGAACACCCACTTCTCTCATGCTTTTACTAGTTTATGTTGATGATATCCTCTTAACTAGCAATCAACCTGGACTTCTCTCTGACTTTATCTCTCGACTGTCCCAGAAATTCTCTATTAAAGATTTGGGTATCTTGTCTTATTTTCTAGGAGTTGAAGCTATCCCTCATTCAAATGGGTTATTCCTATCCCAACGCAAATACACACTTGACCTACTGTCTAAAGCCGACATGTTGAACTCCAGACCTGTTAACAGTCCCATGAGCAACTCATCATCTCTCAGTTCTGGTGTCCCTCTTTCCCACCCTACCGAATACCGCTCTATTCTTAGTGGACTTCAATATCTTAGCTTCACCCTACCAGACATCTCATACTCGGTTAACAAACTGTCACAATATATGCACTCACCAACCTCTACACACTGGACTGCCATGAAATGTATCCTCCTGTACCTTCTCGGGACAATTGATCATAGTCTCATCCTTAGAAACAATACACCATCTCATCTACATGCCTTCTCTGATGCTGACAGGGGTAGAAATCCAGTGGATCGTATTTCGACTAGTGCATACGTTGTGTTTCTTGGCTTCAATCCCATTTCCTGGAGCTCCAAGAAACAACATACAGTAGCTCGCTCCTCTACTGAGGCAGAGTATCGAGCTGTGGCAGCCAGTACCGCTGAACTCTCATGGGTTCAAAATCTTCTCACCGAGATAGATATCCGTATCCCTTCCAAACCGGTTATTTATTGTGATAATATTGGCGCTACATACCTATGTGCCAATCCCGTGTTCCATTCACGCATGAAGCATCTTGCAATTGATTTCCACTTTGTGCATGAAAAACTTCAAGCCGGAGAGTTACGTGTCTCACATGTGTCATCGGCCGATCAGTTAGCCGACGCGCTTACTAAGCCCTTCTCTTTCACCCGTCTCTCTAGCTTGTCTTCCAAGATTGGAGTCCGTCCGTCCTCCATCTTGAGGGGATGTATTAAGCATAAATAAAATTAGTGACTCATGTTGTACATGTAATATTGTGTATTAGCATATGTAATTATTTGTTGTGGATTTCCATTTTCACCATATTAGTTTATCTTGGTTAGAGTCCTAGTTGGCTATAGAGATTATCAACAATGCTTTGTAATATTATAAGTAGACGTCTTATCTATGGGATAAAGTATTCAATTTCCATCCACTTATTGTGATCTTTTAGCCACACCCTCTTCCCGTATGCAGCTACACGCTTTGAGACCATCCTTAAGTTGGCCGCACCCGCTCATCTATACGGTCGCATCTTTCCACAGTGGTCTGAAGTTACACGCATAAGTCCGCAAGAGATACCCATATGGCAGCACCGTCCGTTCTTGTCTTTCAATTCATGCGGCCGCACACATTCCGTTTCTTCCTCCTTTATCCTCCAACTTCCAAAGTCATTCTTTTTTATACCCGAACTTTGTAATTCGTGTGAAACTGATCCATACTCATCCAAACTTGTACAGCTTCACCTCCGCTTGGATTCTAACCAACAAGGTATCAAATTAAACGTAAGTACGGACTTTTGACTGAACGCTTACGAATTAAACACATATATTACGAATTAAACATCAAAACTAAACACATATCAATACATGGTATTGTAATACGTTATAATATTAATTTTCTTCTACCTTATTAAATCAAATATTACATACATAGTTAAAGTTTACATAGATTGTAGTGAATGGTTTTCATACCTAAAAACAAGAAAATTCTTCATCAATTGTAATACGAAAGTAGCTTTCAGTTTCAATATATTACATTACAATAAATATCTTGTTCATTGTCTGACTTTTTTAAAAAACCAACTTGCTGATGTCATTATTCTATTATTATACATTTCTTTATTGTTATATTTTTCATTTTAATTATTTAATTTAATATTTTTATTTTGAAACTCTATCTACATAATAATTTAATATTTTCATTTTAGAACTTTATCTACATATTACATTTTAGTTAGATATATCTCATATTTTCCTAATAGATTTCAATTTTATTCTGTCCGATTGTATAATTTCATAATTTTATGTTATCTTACTATATTATATTTTACTTTCTCAGCATAATATGTCTATGAAACTTACGAGTGTGTAACATAACAGTCTGTAAATGCACATGTGTGAAACTAATATAGATTATACTATCAGGATTTATTGCTTTTAAAGAAAATAAAAAATAATAATTAATAAAAAAATTATTGATTCAATTATTATACTTTTCCTTATTGTTATATTTTCTTTTTAATCATTTAATTTAAATATTTTTATTTTAGAACTCTATCTACATATTACATTTTGGTTAGATATATCTCACATTTGCCTAATGTTTTTGAATTACATAAAAATAGATAATATATCAATCTTGATTTCAATATTACTTTTTCTTATTATCACACTTTTCCTTTTAATAATTTAATTTAATATTTTTATTTTATTTTACTTTGTTTGATTGTATAATTTCATCATTTTATGTTCTCTTACTCTATTTTATTTTATTTTATCAATATAATATGTCTGTGAAATGCACGAATATGAAGCATAGTATGTCCGTGAAGCGCACGAGTGTGAAACTAATATAGATTATACTATCGAGTTTTATTATCTTTAAAGGTAATAAAAAATAAGAATTAATAAAAAAATTATTAGTTCAATTATTAAACTTTTCCTTTTAATCATTTAATTTAACATTTTTATTTTAAGACTCTATCCACATATTAAATTTTGGTTAGATATATATTATATTTGCCTAATTAATTTGAATTACATGAAAATAGATAATATATCAATCTAGATTTCAATATCATTATTGTATTTTTCCTTATTATTATATTTTTCCTTTTAATCATTTAACTTAATATTTTTATTTTGAGATTCTATATACGTATTATATTTTAGTTAGATATATCTCATATTTGCCTAATGAATCTCAATTTTACTTTGTTCGATTGTATAATTTCATGATTTTATGTTCTCCTAGCCGATCTGTTTTACTTTGTCACTATAATATGTCCGTGAAATGCACGGTGTGAAGTATAATTTATCTTTAAATGCACGGGTGTGAAATTAATATAGAATTATGCTATAGGGTTTTATTGTCTTTAAAGGAAATAAAAAATAAAAATTAATTAAAAATTTATTGGTTCAACGAGAAGGCGATTGACTAATAATAAGAATTTAAAATTATGTCATCAAAATAGAGAATTGATTGCATACTACTTGCAAACGTAGGCTGCACACTAATTCCATACAGGTTTTGTCTTTTAGTTTCTTTATGACTTTAGACTTGACAAACACAATTTTGTTATATTTTATGTATGAAATTTCTTTAGAGCTCTACCCCTGCAATGCACGGATAGAAATCTAGTTATTATAAAAAATAAAGCTAGGCGGCATATCTAATTTAATAGTAGAAATCTTTAGTTAATTATATATCCACTTATTAGTTTTTTGTTATTCAAATAATAATGCAAGTCATGACCTCTTTCTTCATTTTCATCATGTGTGAAATTGAGCTCAAGAAAGGTATGTTGGCAATGTCAAAATATTCCATCGTTTCCTGAAAATTTGTTCTCGGGTACACGCTGTCTCTTCTCACAAAACATGTCAGAAAAACCCCTATCGATCTCCAAATGATGTCATTTGAATTTTGAATGATAGACAACTAATTGAAGATCATTTTTCAACTTGTATCTTGTTAAATTCATCATATACTATCATTTATGACCTTTTAAAGTCGAAAGACAGAACCAACATACATATTCTAATTTCTGTCTTAAGTCTTTTCCTTAATTCATATATACATGCTTGGTTTTCTAGTATTGAATATTAACTTCTTGTACTTTCCTTTTCATTAAAGAAGACATGGCTTTCCTTCTTCCAATTAACCCAAAACTTTATTTAATTTAACAAAATACTATGGAATTCACTATAAAATCCCAAAGAATACTTCATTCAAAAATTTCAACTTTAATTTTTCTTTCTTAACTATAATTTCGTATACTAACTTTGCATAATTTCCTTTTAATCTTCACACAAGTCCAATTTCATATCTATGAATAATTTCATACCATTTAAACTAATAGAAAACTACATCAACATCAGCTACTTAATTCTATAAAATTTTCTTAAATCTATCTTTAATAACTTTAAACTCAAAATCTAATGTCATGCATATGACTTCAAGAATTTTCAAATAAATCTAACCCATATCAACAACTCAACATTTTCTCCCTTCTAGGATTCATTATATCAAGCCATACATAAAAAATCTCAATTTCGAAATTTTTGGGGTATATGAAAATAAAACCAAAATATATAATAGGAACTAAATATTTAAAACTCATCATTCCTTCCATATAAACATCTATTATTTAGTCTCAAATCATTGGAATAAACCATAAATTTGATATCCTTTAGAAAATAAATAAACTTTAAAACAGTCAATATCTGGACTTACCTACATAAAATTGTGCCAAGAATCAAAAGCTCAAATGCGAAACCATGCCACCAAGATGCACTTCCCTCATTTCTTTTTCCTTTTTCCTTTTTCATTTTCTTCCATTTTTTCCTTCTTCTCGGGCCAAAGCAAAACTCCCTGCATGTATGTATATTTTTGTCCCAAAATTTCAAGAGAAATGTCTGGATATATGAGTAATTTGCACTAAAAGTCCCTCCACTTTAATAAGTAATGTAAGTTGGTCCTTGTCAAATTTTATTTATCCATTAATTCTTCAACTTTCAATTGTTTCACTTAAACCATTTAATGACTTGAACTTTGACCCAAATAATCTAATTTTGACATTGACTAGATTATTTCATTTTTGACTTTTGATCTATAAAATTCAGGATGCCACAGAAGCAGATTTTAATCCCAGCTTAAAAGGATTTGTATGCTTGCCATGCCAATTTTGACAATGTCTCATATATCTCAATCCTACTGGTCCATGGATTGGGGCTATTACTTTATTATATTACATATAGGGAAAATTAAACCTGACACCGTCTTTCCTCTTAAAATTGCTCATATACTTCATTTTTTGAAATATCGAAGATTTACACTTTATAGTTTCATGTTTACACCTCTTGTTTTTAAGAGTTTTTTCATTTTTTATTATTTATTAATAGTTCTATATATGTTTCAACCGTGTCCTAACGTAATCTTGTCCTTCAAAAATCACAACTAAATCTTTCTACAGTCTAACGATGATTAGAATCTCATCCAATTTTGCTTTTGAATTTTAAACTTATTTGTATCCTTAATTTATCTTTTAATCCATTTATTTTGTATCGTATTATTTACTTATTACTAAAAAAATTATTAAAAATTAAGGGAGAAATTGTGGAGTGAATGTCATCATCTTCCAATGTGTCTAATGTACACTTGTCATATCACATTTTGGATTCCATAAACCATTGAAAAATCTTTATATTGCTACAATCTATCCCCTTGTAATATTAAAAAAAAAAAATTCTAGTTCATTTAATACAAGTAAGAAAAGAGTTACCTATCCAAATTCAGAAAGCAAAAACCTACGCTCTTACTTTAAAAGTAAAAATGAAGGGGGTCTTGAATTTTTATATATTTATATTTTTTATTTTTTGTGCGTGCATCCAAGAGTGTTATGAAACTAACTATTATTATTATTATTATTATTATTATTATTATTATTACTATTACTACTATTACTACTAGTAGAATTCTCACCCGTGCGTTGCACAAGAGAAACAACAATAAGAAAATTTAACAGTAATATATACTAAGTCCACATACATTAAGAATAAACAATGTAGAAAAGCACAATTATATATGAATATTTGAAATGATGAAATCTACAAATAATCTCCCACAAAACATAAATACAAAATATAAAAGGGAAAACTTATTCATATTCGAAAAACTTGCAAAAGCGACTCAATAATTCTTGATTCTCAACAAATGGATGCTTTTCATGGATTTTAATCAACTCATAATTAGTTGAGAAACTTGCATGAATATCTAGATAAGTAATTTGGCACCTTCATCAACTAATATATATTCTATTGATAAAATATAATGATGAAGCCACAAAACTTCTGTCATACAAATAGCTAAGAACAGTTCAATATTTCTAACAAAAACACCTAAGTATCTTGATCATGAATAATGTTATATAACACCAGTAGTGTTTAACACCAATCAAAGTGGCAACCAATGTGGCAATAAATGATAAATGCAATTAAATAGATGAATAAATAACCCACTTAGCTCAACTTATCATTGATATAATGCCAAGCACTACTGATACTATATAATATTATTTTTGATCATTTTCCACAAGGGAAGTCAATCAAGTACATCACACAGTGGTGCATATATAGTGGATTCAGCCTTGACTCAACAACTGGGTAGTAAGGGTCATTCCAATAATTATAAGACCAAACAACCCCTTATGTCATGGCACCGGCGCTTTGGCCATCTTGACTGAATCGTCCTTCTCCTCTTTCTTGGCTTCCCTGATGGCTGGCAAGTCCAAGTGTGCCAAGTTTTTCCCTAGATATTTTATGAGCACCACCGGCTCAACTCCATCTCCAATCATCTCCTACTGGTTCTTTTCCGCACCCATTAATGCAACCGACTCTACACCTTACATAAATATACAATAACAACACAAATAAATACTTCGCGTATGGTGCAAATCTCATAACTTTCACTAAAAGCTACAAAGAAGGGCAGATTGGGATTATTCATTTTGTCTTCTTTTAAACATATTGTGAGAAAAGATAAATGGGCATGTAATCAATCTTGTATCATTGATATTCAAAGGGGAAGAAAAAAACTGATTAAAAAAGTTCTTCTTCTTGGTCATTTTCCTCTCTAAGAAATTATTCCTCTTCAGATCGGAAGAG